>JZLH01S0071822.1:6630-17371 GCA_001188425.1 Eucidaris tribuloides
CTCTCTTCTTGCCGTTTGACACTGAAAAAATGCACCCATGCCTCCCATAGTTACGCCTTTAACGACCCTCAAATTCACTTGAGTTCAATCAAGTAGAGTTTATATCTACTTTATGATGCGTATCCAAGCGAAAACCAAACCAGTAAACAGTTCCCATCATTTACTTGTTGTTTAGAGGGCCTGTGTCCACCCACTTTATAGGCATTGTTTAACAATATTTCCAGTTTGGAAAGTCTGACCTATATGATGCTCCGTATTACTATTGTCTTTGAAAAGGTCTAAAAAGTGGAGCCCTGAAAAAAAAAATCGCGGTCATTAAGTGAAAATCAAAACGAAAATCAGTGAGTGACCATTCCAGTTTTCCTCCATGGATTGCTTTGTCAAATGAATTTTGTCCATAGGACATTAATTCATGAACTGATATTTATTTGCATATATTTTGCTAGTGACAGCATAAGTGTCTATAAAGTTTTGTATCATAGGGTGTTTATTTGTCCATTCAAACACTATCATGAAGGTCGATATCAAAGTTTGACGGTTAGTTACATGTATATGGGGCTTCCACAATTTTAAACAGTGCCATTACGTGCATTGCATGAGAAATCCTCAATCAATTTTAAAATGGTTAACAATTAACACGAAAGATACAAATTACCATGAGTGCATTCGTAAACTTGACATTATTTTTGATGTCGAAACATACCGTCTATTTTACAGAGGGGTTAATCAAGAGCTTAATAGTGCGTTCATCTCACATCATAGCTGTATAATTATGACATTATTTAGATTGAAGCAGAGCTGTTCAGTGCATGCATTGAATATGTAAAAACCTAATATTTTGGCATACAACGATATTTTAATACAATGATTCGTGTGAAATTGGTGTATATAACCTGAAGGCTTATCATATTCGAATTCCATGATTGGTTAAAGGGTAATGCAGTGTAGTGGTAATATTTTCTGAATAAATTGTAAATAAATAAATAAAATGAAAATTAAAAAAAGCAATTATAAAACTTAATTATTATTTTTTTTAATTAGACTCGGAAAATCTGAGTTTGCAAATATGGACATGTATTTCATTTGAATTCTTGTGATTACCGGATTCTGACGGGGAAGTAAAAAAAAAAAAAAAACCGGAACGCCGAATAATGTGGGAAATCAAACCCATCTGACACTCCACTGGTAATCACTTATTTTGGTGGATAGCAGTCTGCGCTGAGGCATCTGCAGTGTAATACTGATAAATCGTTCATTTTACGCCAAAAAGAGAAAGAAAGGAGGACAAAAATACCCTCTTGGTTTTGTTCATGTCACGGAACGTTGCGGACGCACACTTTATTACTTTTCTGTGAATACTGTCCAGTTGATTAACATAACAAAGCTCCACAATAATGTAACCGTGCATTCCCAGACTATTATCTCTCACTTTTAGTACTTGGGCAGGCGTCATATCCTGGTGCGTAGGACCCTAGGATTTCTTTAAACAAATTCTTCGTTCGAACCCCAGCTTCAACGTATGTATTAAAGGGAAATTCTAGTCTGACAGAAAAATATTTTAAATCAATACAGCACAACACAACAACAACAATAACAACAACAACAACAGCAACAACAGCAACAACAACAACAACAACAACAACAACAACAACAACAAGAGTGACAGTTTTAGGAAATGGGACAAATAAGGATGAAGGTATTGTTTTTTTTTTGGGGGGGGGAGGGAATTATCTGCAGATCATTACAAACTCTTCGATATTGAAACATTTTTTCAGAATATTATTTTGTACACAAAAATATACATTTTTGTGCATGTTCACGTATGGATACATGTATTTAGAAGAAACTGCATTTTAGAAAGTAGTGTAAACACAGAAGTAATGACTAAGAAAAACTTTTTTTCAGAGAAAATAAATATTTAATGAAATTTGACTTGAAGCACAACTATATATGCAGAGGTTTGTTGAGATAGAGCAATACATCTTGCCGATTTCTAATGATCATAGGATAAAACATAATAACTTTTTCCCCAAACGTCACTGATGTGCTTCAATGATTGTTCTTATTCTACTCAAAACAAACACACACACACACACACACACACACACACACACACACACACACACACACACACACACACACACACACACACACACACGCACATACGTGTAGGTGTTCATCATGTCTGATATATTACATTTATTTACAATTTTCACAAATGTGTGTCATCATGAACATGACATTTTTTTTTTGCATATTTTAAACATATTGTTATTCATAGACCATACGCAAATATTGAAATGATACTACTGAGCTGACTCAGTTCAGTGAGCCGGGCATGCCTTGAACACACACTAAGCGGCAGTTGGGTTTAGGGAATTTTTCAAATGCTATAGATAATTTCTGATCTTTACATTTCGCAGACACGTCTTTCATACATGTAAATAGCCCAGGGCATGAGTGGTGGTTTGTTGTGCTGCTTGGTGGGTGCAAAAGAGGTTACCTGCATTAAAACTGCACATTTTAATCATTTTTTTCGTAACTGTAAGAGTGATCATATACACAGTTGGTCATGCACAGTCTGCGCCTGGTTGTTTGTACGATTACAGAATTTGAGCATCAAGGAATGTCACTATATGCTTCTAATTTTTAACAAAAACATGTTATATCGAGAGAAACGAAAAAGCGACGTCATTAAGAGGGTAATTTCGACGTAATTTTCAGTTAAGTACGGGATGGTTGAATGAAAATGTTACGCGGCTCTAACGATATAGAACGGTAAGCACCCAGAAAATAGTGGGCAGTAAAGATTTATTACAATTAGTGAATCTTTAAAGGGACAGTGGAAGAAACTTGTATAAATGTAAAATGCGTATCACACAGTCATATAATATATCTATGATACAAACCAGCGTAGAAAATCGACGAGCCTCGACTGGAATAACACATTGTAGGCCTACACGTTGTAAGATCGAAACGAAAGGTTCAACATTCAACAAAAAGATGGATGAAAATAAATTTGATTAGAACAGGAAACACGTGCACTGTATGGACTGAACCTTGTCAGCTTTGTCAATGGGGTTCATATTACAGTACGTGTTTGATATTAATCATTGTGTAATTTATATTTTCTTTTCAACAGTTTCGAGCGATCATCCAATGTATGCGCTGTAGTTTGTTTTGTGTACAATATCCTCCCAAAGTACACAATAACTCGTGTTTTAACGCGTTTTCCCGTGTCCCCGCGTCATTCAAGACCTTAGTGTTTTAAGCTAGTTATAAACTAAAGAAGTGGAATATGAAATATAAGGGAAAAGGATAAAGAAGAAGCAATGGTAGTAGAAGTAGAAAGAAGGGGCAGAAGAAGACGAAGAAGGAGGGGCAGGAGGAGGAAGACAAAAAAATTGATCAGTAGGGTGGTGTCACTTTAATAAACATTGGTCTACATTCTACAAATGCGATCAAATCAGACTTAATTATCTGGACAAACGACTTGCCTCTGATTTTTATTTAGCTCATCACGTGACCACTCCGACCGATTAGAGCAGTCAGCCAGATAGTTTCACGGCATTTTAAGTACCTCAAAGGGTCTGGTAGGAAAGAGATCCAACACAACCGCAAATTGTGAGGGCATGATATTCTTGTTATGAAGAAGGAAACTGGTATTCCCTTACAGATTCACTTTCGCTATATAGCTCGTTATTAACGGAGGTCTCGCTTGAAGAGCAGTGTATAGTTACATCTAAACTACATGGTCTTTGAAAGTCTACTACTCTGACATGATTTCTCAACGAAAGCACGACAAATCTGGTTAATGCAGAGGAGGATTAAGCCGTTGAAAGCTTCTTACTTGACTTTATGGAATATTTGTACCGACAAAGATTCAGATCAAGGTGGTGATATATCATGAAGTGTTAAGTAAGTGTCATATCGCTACCCGAATATTTTCTGGAAGTGTATCACGAAGATGCATCAAACTTGCTTTTGAACTGGACACAGAGGAACGAAAAACGAATGCATTGTTGCGATCTTGATTGACACCTCGCGAAAAAGAAACACAGCAACAGACTCTGATTACTGGGGAATCGTAGAATGGGAGTCCCGTCACTTGAGAGGATAAATGCACTGCGGGGTTTCATTCAATGGGAATTGTTCTTGGCGTACTTCAAATACCGTCAGCGACCGTGAATCAGGGGGCCCTCTTGAATCTGGGATCGAATCAGCGTAATAACGTTTGCATATGGAATGATATAGGTAGAGATTA
Organism: Eucidaris tribuloides; assembly: GCA_001188425.1. NCBI lineage: Eukaryota > Metazoa > Echinodermata > Echinoidea > Cidaroida > Cidaridae > Eucidaris > Eucidaris tribuloides. The sequence continues at coordinate 10,895 of JZLH01S0071822.1, forward strand.
CATATGCGTCCATGCCGAGAATAAGAGTGGAATCGATAAAAAGATGAACATCTTTTCTGGAATAGAGACTTTTCTATCGCGAAAAATAATCCCATCTCTGACGAGAGTTTCTGGAGTATGGTGCGGCAAACCAACGATATAAATGTAAATTTCTCTTGAATGATCAAAATGCAACGCGCTGATTCATCGGCTCAAGTTACCCGTTAGGTGTACTCTAACACCGATATCTTATTTGCCAACCCAACTTTTGAGGTGTTGCTGACACTGTCAGTTGATATGTTGAATAAACCGAGAATGATTACCTTCAGCACTTACTAACGCACTTCAGCAAGGACTGGATTGTTTGAGCAGCACGTTTCGATGTAACACGTTACATCGTTCCCAAAATACGGATTACTACACCTCGGTTGGGACGGGTTTACGACGATCACGGATCTCCATACGAATCTTCGAAGTTTCGTCTTCGCCGTAGGAGTTTACTGGATTTAAACGAGACGCCACCAGTCACCATCTACTACTAAAAAGGAAGAAAATGGCAATAATTGCAAGAATGAGATGAGATATCATGGTCTTGCATGCAGAGAATGACGTCAAAACTGTATAGTTTAGAAGCTGTTTATTGAAGGACCCTTGCCAAACCGCTCTCGAACTCACAAATGCAATTGGCTTCAGGAACACTGATCAGGTTGGCATTTGAACAACTTAGTAGCCTGTGTACTACATCAGATGTAGACGTGGACTGGACAGAAAAGTTGTGTTAACCCCCCTTTTTTTTAAATCCAGGTTGCATTTTGCACAAAATTTGGTAACGTGACCCAACTTAAGAAGAAAGGGGCACTCATTCAGGTCAATGGCGGTACGGTTGCCTGTGATTAAAGAGTGTAACTATAATTTCACTATTTCAGCCACCTAACTAATGAACGATACTGACGTGTGAAAGAATACGTCGTTACGGACTAAAAAAACCCCGTTCACTGCGATTCTTACACCAAGTCACAACGGTTTCCTGTCACACCTGTGTTGATTTTGACGATTACCGATTAGGATCATGCCGTTATTTAAAGTGCGAAATTTATCATGAAGAGTGTTTTGCGGTAAATACCTTTAAGGGCTTCGAGCGGAACATTTTCTTTTCGACGCGATTATTTTTGATAATGTACGCAAGGACGTCGCACTTACTTATTGCAGCATCTTTATAAAATGTGATATGCAACTGGTATTTTACCTTATTTCGGTCTCATTATTCTCCATGGATTTGTAACACCCCGTTGTCACCGTGAGATTACAAAGGATTTACTCCCGGAGAGGAGGAGATAATGAAAAGTTTGTTTATTCGACGTCTTAAGAAGGAGAGCTGATCCGGCGGAGGAAGGTGTTCCCCAAATGTTGCTAAAGACTGGTGGTTAACACCCAATACGTCAGGCAGGCAGACAGTCGGGCTTCCGGGCAGAAGTCTTTAGGCGTCGTTTAGCCAAACCACAAGCAACAAAAGACGGACTAATTTGCATTTCATACAAATTCGTGGCGTAATAAGGTTATTAAATCACGCGTGCTGAGTCGCCTTTCACCTCGCGATCGAGACTACAGTAGGCCTACACAGGATTTGGGTGTATAATTCCCTTATATTTTTCCTAGAATGTTTAAACCTTGTGTGATTTATTAACATTTACTGTCAAGAGTCGATGACATTACTCATCAGAAATTCTAGGTTAGGCATTCGTCTTCTGATGATGGTGAACGATTTTGATACAGATGGATGGCGACAATGGACATTATTGTAGCTCGAGCCTGCCTGAAATTAGATGTCAGTTATTTTAATGAAGATGGTCATTGCGGCGATTTCAACCTGTGTGATCAACAACGGAAGTTCTAATGTTGTTGAATACTGTGTGACTCTGCATGAAACATTTTCGTCATGGCTTGTGAATCTGAATGTCGATGATTGTTTCATAATGATATTACACGCGGAATCGCTGTGGAAGTCGAGTTTAACAATCGCGGTACCTTTTGCATGAGAACCCTACTTACTTTTTATGTCATATTTTGAATATGGTACTGAAAGGGTTAGGTAAATATGCTCAGAATTTGTAAAGCTTGCACGGGCTCTTTCATCTGAATCCGTATATCACAAAACAGATTTGCTGACGGTGAATAAGTAAGGTGATTTATAACATCGACGTCAACAGGTGTCAGTAAGGAACTCACTATTGCCTGCAAAGCCGGCTTATCATCACGTCGTTATTTAACCATCTCACTCCATTACAACAAACTGTACAGATTTTGCATGTGACATCCTGAGGACAACAATGAAAGGTTTACCGTAAAACATAAGTTCAAGGAAACAGCCTGATGAACGTTATACACCTTTACCTTCTCAAGACGAAACGCTAAAAGTTGTTTGAAATTTGGGCGGACGATCTTGGAAAGATTAAAAACATATTTCTGCCTATACTCCATCGATATATAGTCGGATATTTTTGCAGAAAGGGTAAAGATCGTGTCTCTTGTCAGTATGTTTTAGCGGATTGGCTGACTGAAATTAGTTGCCAAATCATCGGTTCGATAGGTTATTATTAACAACGCGTTCCTACATGTGAATCAGCGGGTAGTACTTGTGTACGTGATTCAAAGCGGTAAATAACGGAGTAGTACATAATACTAGAAGAATGGGGAGGGAGGCCCTGCTTAGGAGAAAAGGTCGGAACGAAGGTTAAATGAAACCCGAGTTTCGTTAACAAAAAGGTGTTTTTTAAGATATAACTGTGGTTAGAAACATAGCTGAGTACACACCGAGAGAAGAGAACATTAGGAGTGGCAGCGTAATAACGATTTGTGATTATACGATTAAGATAAATCGTTCTTTACTGATTGAACAGAAAATAAGCTGTATAGGTTTTAATACCCCTGAGGGTTATGACTCGAACACATTTATACACTTGATGTTAACAACTGATTCGGAATATCTAAACCTGGAAATTTAATTTGGAATATATCATTAGCATTTGCCAGTGGTCGTCGATTTTGAGTATCGCCAAAATGGAACCCTACAACCCTCGCAGAAATCCTAGATATTCACGGAAGGCCCATCAGTTACCCGTATTTCCAGAGAGTTCCACGGGTGCGGTCAGTCCCGAGGAGTACGTCAAAAATCCTGTTATTCGACCTTACCCAATACGACCTCATCCGTTAAGACCGTATAATCCCGAATTGAGGTCGGAGCACCGTACCGGCTGTTTTCAGCCCTTTAGGAGGATTGCCGACATTGTCTGGGGAAGATCTGGTCAGACCACAAAAGCAGGTAAGATTCGTTGTTCTATTTGTGTCTGTAAAGTGTGTTTCTCAATCGTTTTTATAATGTATGAAAGACAGGCTAACCCTAAGACTCCCTAAGTACAAGAGAGAACGATGAGGATGAAATTAGAAATTCAGACTATTCACGATAAAAGTAGAATGTAGATCATGCTTGTCTATGTATTACATAATCTCCTACAAGTTTTGCCTACCAGGTTAAAGTTCAAGGGTACGGCTTCATCAATTTTTATGCATGTAATCCCCGATAGAGGGCGCTACCCTGTTCGATTGCTCTTGATAGCTTCCATAGCTTAAATGATGAGGGCACAGGATTTTTCACCCAATGTTTTCCCAAATATGCAAAGATCGTATATCCTGATAGTTATTTTTTTTTATCTACGCCTACTATGAAGATCCGCCCTTTTGTCACTATTCTGAAACAATGACTGTTGTAAACAACTCTTGCGAACACAACACGTCAAGATGCCCTGTGAAATTAGATAGCACAAGTTTAGTGTTGGTCGATCAGACAAATTCCTCTTCAATCTCTCACGGAGTATATACGCCATTCTGTTAGATGCCATTAAATATCATAAAATTCATGTTTCTCATGACATATTTTTATTTTTCATCGTCAGAGAGCAGATATTACTGTGTACATTTTCTGTATCAAAAGTCGGGGCCCCCTGACTTTTGTACTTTTCATTAATTTTTTGAGAAAAATAGTTCGTAATTAGTAAATGAAACGAATGATGAAACCAATGACCCTATGAAACGAATGACCCCATAAGTACCACATAATTACCTTTGAAAGTGGATAGCTCTTGTAGGGAGGCAAAATGAGGGCAACCATTCTGGCTGCATTAATTGCTTTGTTACATTCTGTTGAGAAGAGTACCTTCACCTGTCACAGTCCTGAATATCTCGTGAATGCATGATCTATTACACAGCTTTCATGTTGAGATATCCAGTTTTTCACATGTCTTCTTACACAGGCTTCGTGTGAATGTCCTTTGTTCTGCACATGCGCAAATTGTAATTACGGACTGTCTTATTGAAACGCTTCAGAGCGTGTGATTTTCAGGGCATTGATAGATGATATAGATCTATCTGCAAAACACTACAGAGGAATATTTCATTTTTCACAATTTCTTAGAACTGTAGACTCCCTTTAATGTAAAGTACAAATTAATTAAGCCAGGACATTTCGTCACCACGTAGTTTATGCACATCTGCCATTTCATATAGGTCTACAGTTATATAAATTAAATAGTCCTGTTTTGTTCAAAAGGGGTGTGTTTTCGTTTATAAAAGTCGCGTTTTTGTAAGCATAAACTACTAACAACCCTTTTATTTTCTCCTGCTGGAAAGATGAAATGCTTAATAAAAAGGTTCATATGAATTATGAATTCAACGAATTTCCTCTATATATTCACATTACACCTTTTCACCACCTCTCCCGCATAGAAACAAGAAACGTCCATAATATACTTTTTTTAGGATTGATTGTCTTGTAACCACGTGAAATTGTGAGAAGTGAGGGAAAGAATGAACAAGCAATGCTGCATGCAACGCTGCAATTACTAAGGTGCTGGCCTTGATTTTTGGTTATCATTCCTTTCCAAATGAACTATATCACAAGTCATAAATTGGTGCCCATTTTAGTTATAAAGTTATTTATTCTAATCTAGATATTATAGTCGAGAACACTTCTGACCGTAGTAACAATTCACAAGATATTGCCTGCACCACAAACCTTGACAAAACTTTATCCGAAATTTACCATACATGACATTCAGATCGACTGTAAGTAGTTTTTAGTCTGTTTTAAAAATAATGTGTACTTGAATTAATCCACAATTATTTCATGAGAAAAATGCCATATCTTGCGCCTGCTGTTGGTTGCAATCAACGTGTAAAGTGCTTGTCATTTCCATAGATCAGGAATACGTAAGTTTTTGTGGCGAAATACAGCAAGGAAATTGCAACATGAGTATAACAATTAATTGTTTCTGAAATATTGTAACAAATATTATAGTTTGTTTGTGCATGTTATGGAATAAATTTAGTATTTGAATGTACAATTCATAACAATTCGACTTCAACGTTAAACTTACGTTTGATGAATACAGCACAATGAATTTGATACATCGTCTTCCCTCACAGACACTGTTGTTTGTGAAGAAGTAGGATTGTATCATTTTCTAAAATTATAGTTGATTTATTTTCTGGAATTCAAACCAGACAATGATACATCTTAAGCGAGAATTTTATTTTGATGGTGACCTAAAAAAAAGAAAAGAATATGGGTATTTTGTCAGCATAAACATCATTTTTGTTACATAAAAATAACACGAAAACACGAAATCGGTGTTAGATCTGACACGATAGGTGTAGTCAGGGTTAGGTTAATGTACTCTTGGGTGTACTGCTTGGTTTGTATTTGAATGTGTGTAAGAATTATGTAAGATTCCATTTATAAGTAAGCCATAGGGAGCTACACTCTGATACAAGCATGTACATGTATATTATGATTACATTACAAATCTTTTTAGACAATTCCTGCAATGAACATTTGTCTTGGTACGCAAATTAATGACCTACGTTTTATAAAAGCGTCATACAATTTGCTTGGAGAAAAATAATCGACGCTCTTTGCTGAATTCGCACAATTGTCAAATCACTGCAACTGCTAATTGAAATAGTTCTGCACGTGCCACTTGTAATGTTTGCCATTCAATATTACTTTCAAGTTGCAGCGCCCTTATGCATAATGCATTACCCTATTTTATGCTGCAAAGAACTAGTTTTGATAGTGCACGCATATCACATTGAAATATCCCTTTTTGAAATACTTTATGGTTTAATCTCCTTTTGCGTTCGTTTCCTTTAAATAGAAATTCGTATCGTGTATGCAAAGAAAAAGGTTTTTCCATGAGACACTTCTTTTCTGTCCCTTAATCCTGAGCTTGGTTTAAAAAGAGTATCTCCACGCAAGGACGTCGATCCGTTTTTCGGATGGGGGGGGGGGGGGGGCGAAGAGTGAAAAAGTCAAAAAAATTCGGCGCGCTCAAATTGGAATACAGAATTTTTGGCGCGAAGCGCACCGAAAAATTGACCATTTTGTAGATTTGATGGTATTAATGGTTTTATAGTGCTTTCCTATATGCCTATCCTTGTATTGCA
>JZLH01S0071860.1:2328-15544 GCA_001188425.1 Eucidaris tribuloides
ACGTCTGTTAAGAACTAATACATGTCAGGCTGTAGGGGTACACCACTCAGACATCTTCCTAATTCCTATTAAGTCAATCAAGCTGGCTTACATGTAGGCTCTGGCTTTTTGTTGTATAAATGTAAATATCATTCACAGTATCTATTAAAGTTTTTCCATGGGAGGGAACGGAATTGTGGTGCTTGGAGAGCTTGGGCGGCATGGCAGAAAATAAAAAATATTTGACTAGCTTTTATTTTGTTTTCTTATTGTATATGGGGTCATAACTCCAGACTAAAGATTGGCTTAAAGTATTACTAAACTCATGTACTTAAGGGATTTCATCGAAAGTTTTACAACTTGATCTTGGATGAGGTACACCAAGTGCAATGACATAGGTCAGTGCTCGGTCGCTCAAGGCCAATAGCCAAATGACAATAGCCAACAATGTATGTTTTGTACAGTAATAAATATATATATTTGTATCCTTACGCTGGTCTGGTCCTCTGTATTGTAAAATGACAATAGAAAACAGGATCAATCATTATTTTTTGCATTGAACTCAAAATATATTTGCTTGGTTATGTTCTTGACATGTCGTACTTTGAAATTCATCGGCGTCACTGTGGGCGACTGATGACCTTGACAACAAAGCTTGACAACTGATATTTGCCTGTAATTGTCGGCTCAGTGGTATATTTATCTTTAGAATATCTCACGTCAGGACCACTGCGTGGATTGCTGCTTTACATGTTCAATAAATACAAACTCCTGTTCACTTCAAACAATGCTATCGCTTTTTGCTATTGGGTGGTAGATAACCAATACCTCTTCCTCGAAATCAATATCTTTTCCTGTCGCCAATCAATTCAAATCTCATTAACCATTTCTTTGCAGGATGCATGCCTTTCCCACTGACCATCAGTACAGTGCCAGCTGACAGAAGCAGCAGAGTTCCAGATAGCTGTGGATGAGTGTTGTGCAAAAGTCGAAGACATATCAGCTCCTTCAGCTGCTACATGTGCAAGCTATTTATTACATTCAACTGCACAAACCCGCGATTGTTTGGTCCAAGACGGCTCTCTTCGTTGAAAGAGTCATCCTGAACCTTGAAGGACAATCAGTCCATCCAACCTTTGCAAAATGTGGTCTCAAAGTTATAAATCTCCTTGAATAACGCGTCCCTTGTAACCAAGCATCCCTCAATGCTCTTGTCGCTGCATATTAGACTATACCATGTAGAGTGAGTGAAAATTGACTGTGAATTTTGTTTACTGGATGGATGCAGGTTTTGATACTTCTTTTTACTCCCAATCAAGTGAAGCACATCATTCTGCTCCTTCAGCCTGCTACATGCAGCTATTTATACCCTTCAACGTGCACAATCCTAATCTGGCAAAGACACTCTCTGTCGTTGAAACGAGTCATCCTAGGACATTGAGAGATCAATCAGTCCATCCAACTTTGCAAATGTGGTCCAAAGTTAGTAAACTCTGTCTTGAATAACCTTGTAACTCAAGGTCTTGTAACTCAATGCATCACTCAATGTCACTGTGCTGCATATTAGGACTAAAGTGAGTGAAATTGAATTGGAATTTTGTTAACTGGATGGATCAGGTTTGAGGCTTCTTATAATTTTGTGTAGCAGTATCAAGTGTTAAATTGTTTGAACTCTGCAGTATACAAAGTACCCCCGACTCTCATTAAACCTTATTGTGTAATGCATGGGATACTGTATCATCTTTAGAAAGGAACAACAGTTTCTGGCAATACTATCTGACTCTCAATTTGACCAAGAGTGCAATTTTTATGAGAAATTACTGAAAGATCACTTAAAAAAATCTTTTTTATTCTATAAATCATAATAATCAGTCAAATTTAGTGAAAATCATCTCAAGAGAAAGTTTTAATATCTACCACTTTCAATTTTGTATATATAAATTTAGTTTTGGCATTAACCAAAACGTGCCAAAAGTGTCTTTTATTTTGCTCTTTTGAGGAAAAGTTTGAAAAGTATCATTTATTTTACGTAAAACTTTCAAATTGATCTCTTCAGATCATTTTGACCAAATCTGGTGATTATAATCAATTTAATTTTTTTTAAAGCTTTCTTGAAATATTTGGAGCCAAAGCAGTAATATCTTTTTAATTCCCCTTCAATTCTGCTGTTTAAGTCAAATTTGAGGTAAAAAATAACTACATGTCCCAATTCAACTTGTTGGATTTGATGTGATCCGTCTTGTTTAGCAAAATTTGAGATTTTAAAAGAAATGTTGGCTTTATTTTTATGTATAAATTTGAACATTTAAGAAATATATTGACACTGATTTACAGGTTGATTATCAAATTTTTAAAGCACTTTCTATAGAAATGCACTTCAGGTTGCTAAATGTGATAGTTGAATGAAAACTTTGTGTAATTTTGTTGTAGCAATATTAAGGGGGTACCAATGTTTGAACTCTATACGCCCTAACTCTCATTTGAACTTGTTTAATGCAAGGAAACTATACATTTTAGAAAATGAAACAATCATGGAACTCATTTCTGACCTCAAATTGACCAAGAGTGTCAATTTTTAGTTAAAATTATGAAAGAAGTCACTTAAACAGAAAAGTTTTTTTTATTCTTAATTCATAGAAATTAGTCAAATTTAGTGAAAATCATCTCAAGAGAAAGTTTTAATATCCACTTTTGAAAACATGATCCTAGAACTATCTCTTTGGTGATTATAATTTTTTTTTTTAGCTTTCTAAAATATTTTGAACCAAAACAGTAGTTGTTTCCATGATTTCCTTATCCTTCTGCTTTTTGTTGAATTTGAGGTCAAAAATAATTACATGTCCCATTTCAGCTTGTTAGATTTGATGTGATCAGTCATGTTAATCAAAATTTGAGATTTAAAGAAATGTTGGCTTTTTTTATGTTTAAATTTGAACAATAAATATATGGACACTGATTTACAGGTTGATTATCAAATTTTTTAAGCACTTTCTATAGAAATGCACTTCAGGTTGCTAAATGTGATAGTTGAATGAAAACTTTGTGTAATCTTGTTTGTAGCAATATTAAGGGGGTACCAATGTTTGAACTCTATATTCTGACTCTCATTTGAACTTGTTTAATGCAAGGGAAACTATACATTTTAGAAAATGAAACAAGTCATGGAACTCATTTCTGACCTCAAATTTGACCAAGAGTGTCAATTTTTAGTTAAAATTATGAAAGAAGTCACTTTAAACAGAAAAGTGTTTTTTTATTCTTAAATTCATAAAAAATCAGTCAAATTTAGTGAAAATCATCTCAAGAGAAAGTTTTAATATCCACTTTTGAAAACTGATCCTAGAACTATCTCTTTGGGTGATTATAATTTTTTTTTAGCTTTTCTAAAATATTTTGAACCAAAACAGTAGTTTTTTCCATGATTTCCTTTCCATTCTGCTTTTTTGTTTGAATTTGAGGTCAAAAATAATTACATGTCCCATTTCAGCTTGTTGGATTTGATGTGATCAGTCATGTTAATCAAAATTTGAGATTTTAAAAGAAATGTTGGCTTTATTTTTATGTTTAAATTTGAACAAGTAAATATATTGACACTGATTTACAGGTTGATTATCAAATTTTTTAAGCACTTTCTATAGAAATGCACTTCAGGTTGCTAAATGTGATAGTTGAATGTAAACTTTGTGTAATCTTGTGTGTGGAATATTAAGGGGGTACACATGTTTGAACTCTATACTGACTCTCATTTGAACTTGTTTAATGCAAGGGAAAACTATACATTTTAGAAAATGAAACAAGTCATGGAACCATTTCTGACCTCAATTTGACCAAAGAGTGTCAATTTTTAGTTAAAATTATGAAAGAAGTCACTTTAAACAGAAAAGTGTTTTTTTATTCTTAAATTCATAAAAAATAGTCAATTTAGTGAAAATCATCTCAAAGAAAGTTTTAATATCCACTTTGAAAACTGATCCTAGAACTATCTCTTGGGTGATTATAATTTTTTTTTTTAGCTTTTCTAAAATATTTTGAACCAAAACAGTAGTTTTTTTCCATGATTTCCTTTCCATTCTGCTTTTGTTTGAATTTGAGGTCAAAAATAATTACATGTCCCATTTCAGCTTGTTAGATTTGATGTGATCAGTCATGTTAATCAAATTTGAGATTTAAAAGAAATGTTGTTTTTTTATGTTTAAATTTGAACAAGTAAATATATGGACACTGATTTACAGTTGATTATCAAATTTTTTAAGCACTTTCTATAGAAATGCACTTCAGGTTGCTAAATGTGATAGTTGAATGAAAACTTTGTGTAATTTGTTGTAGCAATATTGGGGGTACAATGTTTAACTCTACCCCTGACTCTCATTTGAACTTGTTTAATGCAAGGGAAACAAGTCATGGAAATCATTTCTGACCTCAAATTTGACAAGAGTGTCAATTTTTAGTTAAATTATGAAAGAAGTCTTTAAACAGAAAAGTGTTTTTATTCTTAAATTCATAAAAAGTTAGTCAAATTTAGTGAAAATCATCTCAAGAGAAAGTTTTAATATCCTCACTTTTGAAAACTGATCCTAGAACTATCTCTTTGGGTGATTATAATTTTTTATTATGCCTCCGCCCCGTAAGGGACCGGAGGCATTTAATGTTTTCGGGTTGTACCGTCCGTGACTCCGTACGTCGTGGTCCGCTACGTCACGTGCGATACCACATTTCTTGTGAACAAGATTACGTGAAGTACCTTCGAGTTATCCACTTGGACCAAGTAGAGCGAGCTAGGCCAAGGATGAATTTGTTAGAGTTTTGGGAGAAATCCGCTCAAGGGTCAAGGTCCAAAGGTCAATGAACTAATTGCCAAAATGTTCATTTCCTGCCTATAACTCCAGTTGGAGTGCTCACTGTTGATATATATTGGTGTTAGGTTTCAAATACCAAGACAAATATTTTGGTAGGTCACGGGTCATGGTCGGGTCAAGGGTCAAAAGGTCAATGACCTTTGTCCCAAAATCTCATTTCGGACTTAACTTCAGTTAGGAGTGCTCACTGTTGATGTAATGTAGTGGTTAGGTTTCAAAACAAAAAAGCAAATATTTTGGTAGAGTCACAGGGGTCAACAGCAAGGTCAGGGTCAAAGGTCAATGAACTTTGTCCCAAAATTGCATTTTTTCTGCCTGTAAGTTCAGTAAGAGTGTCTACTGTTGTTTGTAATTTGGTGCTTAGGTTAAAACACAACGACAAATATTTTGTTAGAGTCACAGGGGTTAAGGTCAAGGTCACAGTGTCAAAGGTTAATGAAATTTGTGCCAAACCTATAGGAGTGCTAACTGTTGATATAATTAGGTTGTTAGCTGCTACATAGTGGGCGCACTGGGCGGAGGCATACCATCGACTGCGCGCAGTCGAACGTTTTCTAGTTATCATTTTTTTAGCTTTCTAAATATTTTGAGCCAAAACAGTAGTTTTTTTAATGATTTCTCTCCATTCTGCTTTTTTGTTTGAATTTGAGGTAAAAAATAATTACATGTCCCATTTCAGCTTGTTGGATTTGAATGTGATCAGTAATGTTAATCAAAATTTGAGATTTTAAGAAATTGTTGTCTTCATTTTTGATGTTTAATTTTGAACAAGTAAATATATTGACACTGATTTACAGGTTGATTTATATTTTTTAAGCACTTTCTATAGAAATGCACTTCAGGTTGCTAAATGTGATAGTTGAATGAAAACTTTGTGTATTTTGTTGTAGGCAATATTAAGGGGGTACCAATGTTTGAACTCTATACCCTGACTCTCATTGAACTTGTTTAATGCAGGGAAACAAGTCATGGAACTCATTTCTGACCTCAAATTTGACCAAGAGTGTCAATTTTAGTTAAATTATGAAATAAGTCACTTTAAACAGAAAAGTGTTATTTATTCTTAAATTCATAAAAAATCAGTCAAAATTTAGTGAAAATCATCTCAAGAGAAGTTTAATATCCTTCACTTTTCAAAAACTGATCTCGAACTATCTCTTTGGGTGATTATAATAACTTTTTATTATTATTTTTTTAGCTTTTCTAAAATAATTTGAGCCAAAGCAGTAGTTTTTTAATAATTTCCTCTCCATTCTGCATTTTTGTTTGAATTCGAGTAAAAAATATTACATGTCCCATTTCAGCTTGTTGGATTTGATGTGATCAGTCATGTTAATCAAATTTGAGATTTTTAAAAGAAATGTTGGCTTCATTTTTGATGTTTAAATTTGAACTTGAAACTTGTTTGACAAAATTAAGAAATACATTGAACACTGAAACAGGTTGATTATAAAATTTTCATATATGGGTGTCAGGTTAAATTTCAAGAATTACAAAGAAAGGCACTTCAGGTTGCTCACTGTGAAACCATAATACTTTCTCAATCGCTATTACATTGAATTGTTATATTAATGTTTTTTGTCATTGACTTGCAATGTTATTAAACAGTTTATGAATGAAAAATTATTTCACTTTCTCAATTTAATTCTCAATCGCTAACATGGAATTGTTATTTTATGTATTTTTGTTATTGACTTCCAATGTTATTAAACAGTTTATGAATGAACAATTATTTCACTTGTTTCTTATTTTCAGTTTCGTGTATCTTATCATACCACACATCGTACAGCATATTTGTATGACTGATTTGTTCAGGAAGCCAAACGAGTTTTAAACTTAGTTGAGCCTGCCGAACTAACCAAGATTAGTAGAAAGAGACATCGTTTTTACGATCCTATAGCGCTAGTAGGGCAGGTTTAAAATTGGTAAAGCCCCTGCCGTACGAACAGTTTCATTGGTAAAGCAAATTCGTTCGGCAAGTCCAACCAATTTATTGCATCGTTAAGCATGCCTTACAAACTACTAATTAGTAGAACTAGACATTGTTTTTACGAGCTTTTGCTTAGTAGAACTTACGAAATAATGTTTTCAGTGAATGTTTGTTGTTCGTCACAGTGCTCTAATTGTTGAAAGAACTTAATGTAATTATTATGGAAGCTTCCTCGTCTGGTCGGACAGCTGATCTATGGTTCGATTTCAGAAAGCCAGAATGCACAACAGAATGAGTTTACGACTTCTCCCCTTTGCCCCAAATGAATTATTTTAGCTTCAATACCGCTCGCTCGCAGGATTACCTCTGATCTATAACTTACTTCAAACCAGCGAAAGCAGAGGCAATATTGCAGATACACTTATCAAAATCAAACAATTTTGTGTAGAAATTCCTCCCCCAAAATCCATGACCTGCGTGACATATTGCATGTGTGTTTTTCTGCATTCCTCAGTACAAAATTAAATGGATCCCATAAAGCATTACTTTCAAATCAGATAGAAGGGTTATATGAATTGAATAACAGACCTGTAGCCGCAGGGGTTGCGTCAGGTGCGTATGCTCCTCCCTCATCTGTTTTTGAAAATTCTGTTGAATGTTCACTAAAAAATGTTAATAGAGTGTCAAAATAATACTCATAAAACTGCTGGAACTCGTGAACTTCAAGGGCCTCCGCCCCTGACCCCCATAACTATTACCATGTTTTGTTTTATATGCAGTTCATGATACAAAAAATATTCCGTAGGAAGTGAAAAAAAGACTGAAAGCGGGTGGTTTTTAATTAGTTTTGACTGTTCATTTCACAAAACAATAGTGTTATCACAAGGTCAAAATGAGCTCACAAATTGTTGGAACTTATGGGCTTCAGGGGGCTCCGCCCCCTGACCCCCAACAAATTGTCACCATTTTAGAAAATAACCTCCTATCAGGATTTAAGAATAAAAAAGCCACAGATGGTTTTTTTTTTTTTTCAGTTCCAGAGATCCCCAAATTTGCCGTTTCGTTTCTGGCCGGGCCAGAGCATTGCCTTTTCAGCACGGCGCGCCGTCGTGCCGGAACTTTGCCGCGGTGCAGTTCCGAAGCATAGCATTTTGAGGTTTTCTGAAGCCTTAGCTACAGTTCCGGAGACCCCCATTTTTCGCTCAAGCCAGTTCCAGAGCCTCCGATTTTCGACTTCGGTGCGGCACATAGGTATCACATTGTAAGTCCAGTGCCCCCTCCCTCCCTCCCCCGGGGATGGAACATTTTGAAGCACCACGAATATAAATTATTTATTACTGCTACAAAAGCGTGCGATTCGTAATGTCACCCATTCTCATTTATATCACACTTAACCACTGTTTACATACTATACAAGGTGGCCCAGAAAGAATGCTACGAGTATGATCGCTAATTTCTTCATCATTATCGGCAAAATGTTATTAATTTTTATTTCGTTGGTTAGAACATTCTTTTTCCAATAAAATGATACCAAGATCATTGATTTTGAGTAAGGCGATTTGATTCTAGGGTCATTTTTCGGAGGCAATGCAATTTCCCAAATTTGCCAATTTTTCAACAGCGGCGGTCATCGGAACGTCGAGATATTCAGGCGTCTCAGCTTGCCATACCAGACAAACTGCGATGACAATGGAGACATAGCTCGCATCGTCTTCCTTATGAAAGCGAGGGCATTCCAGCCCTTTGTCATCGCGGTTTGTCAGCTGTCTGGTATGGCAAATCGAGACGCCTGAATATCTTGACGTTCCGATGACTGCCGCTGTTGAAAAATTGACAAATTTGGGAAATTGCATTGCCTCCGAAAAATGACCCTAGAATCAAAACGTTACTCAAAATCAATGATCTTGGTATCATGTTATTGGAAAAAGAATGTTTTAACCAACGAAATAAAAATTAATGACATTTTGTCGATAATAATGAAGAAATTAGCGATCATACTCGTAGCATTCTTTCTGTAATTTATTCTTATTTCTCAATTTTAAAGGCGGTTTATTATTGCAAACTTCCTAAAATTTGCTGTAATGCGACTGTTTAGTACATTTGATATAAAGATGTGGAGAGAAGGTCATCATCTTTATATTAGTAGCCTCATCCTCCTTATCACTATGTTATGAAGATAGGAGGCGCTTTCGTCTTTGAAGCGTGGTGTCTTCTTTCCGAGACCGTGTCAGGGGAACACAATGGCATTTTTGGTTTGTCGGAAGTATTTCCAAGCCATTCAAACCATTTTACAGGAAATATGCAACCGAATTACGATGCTAGTGTGAATTAACACCCTACTCCTATATAGGGAGGCGAAGAAATGTCTAATTTTGTGTTCCAGCCCCTCTGCCATGGATGCGCCTGCATTCGATAATCTCTCCGCCATGGAGAAAGAAAGAAAAACAATTTTTCATTCATTTCTTTTCAAAGAATTTGTTATTTTCCAATTATAAACTTTATTAGGACATCATTATAGAAAGACCCCTTCAACTCAAAATGCATGCTTTATAGTGTATGTTGCAATACTTTTGAGTAGGGAGGGTACACTTTCAAACATCCCCCATCGCTATTCAAAACAGGTTTATTTTGAATTTAACCATAGTTTAAACATTCATATCCAACCCGTCATTCTTGAAGCCACAGGTTAACAATGGCCACAGTTTAAAAACATGTGAGCTACACATGCTTCAAATGCCTTTAATTAGGACTAAAAAATGAAACCATACATTCATACATTCACATCCAACCCGCCATTCTTAAGACTACCAATAAAAAAATCCTACAATAATATTTGCTCAAAAATCTATTCGGCATCATGGATCATAACGTCTTACAGCAATACTTAAAACAACGTCTCTCTCTTTACTCAATAAACGCGTCCTTTACAAATAGTACGCAAACCTAATTAATCCATAAAGGCCTACTGCAAATACGAGGCCGCTGCCCCAGTGAAGCTTTGTTTATGGTTTGGCGGTCTAATGCATTTTCTCCGTTTATCTTATAAACTACAAGTGCATATTATTCATTGCATTAATTTTCATTGTCAAATTAAGATGACCGTACTTTGGCTTGGCTTTGATACAGATAAGATTACGATTACAGATAGAAAAAAAATCTGAATCTAATGTCAAATAAAATGAATGCCTCAGGTGGAAGCCTTTATTAGGGGTTGGTGTACATGCATTTATCATTCCATTATGACTTTTCTTCACAAACACATACATTTTACGTAGGCCTATCTAAATACCAATCGTGACCAAGAAACAAGTGAATCCACGACGTTTTTGCGACGGACACAAGTAATCATACGATTTACTACCATTTATCGTAGGTGATCGCACGAATACCTGCCCCAAGCCGCAGCTATTCGCATGCATGTTTCCCGGGCATGTTTGCCACATATGAATTTCTTAAACAAAAGAAAACGATTCCCTTTTGAGCAGAGAAATCCGAGGTACCGCACAGGTCATGCGTCACTGCTCTCTCACACCGTCTGTGTTAGCGGACTGTTGTCATTGTCCTCATTCACACTCGAACGCATCATAAAAAAGGCTGCGTGCAGTTGGCACTGACAAAAAAATGTACGTTTGTGTTTGATTTTTGCCAATTCCGCGGGCCTTCACCTACCCAATAAAATTTGATTTTTACATTTTTAGAATCCTTAGACTTTCCGCAACAAATGCTTATTGTCAATATATTTTCCAATGACGCACTTTCATTTTATGAGGCGGTAAAGTCAGAAAAGATGAGAAAGACAGGGCCCTTCCACGAGATTTTTTTTTTTACCAAAAAGGATGTTTTTAGACTCAATTCCGCGGATGATAACATTGACTTTGGTCACATATTTTGATGTAACCTAAAAGAGAAACATTTGATTATCATAAATCTTGTGTCAATAGTATATACGGCTTGTAGATTTGTTACAATGGCGAAATATGCGCTCAAAACGACGGTTTTAGTTCCAGTTTACGTTGCAAAACTCTAGACCATGAAGAAAGTAAAAGATCGCTTAGAACTTAATATGTCAGTGGCGTAACGTGGGTCAGGCCATGGGGGGGGGGGGCACCAAGTCGCTTAGCCGAAATTGCATTTTGAGATGGTGGATTTTAGCGCTGCGAACGCTAAGCGTGCGATAGGGGCGGGGATAGGGGTACCCCTGTCAAGTTTCTTTTTTGTTATTTTTGATTAAAATGCATTAAAAAAAATCGCCATATTAATGTATAGGCTTTTTTATAGTGAATATGTGTTTCTATGTATATCATTATTGGTGAAAAGGCAATTCCGCGAGCGAGCGTAGCGAGCGAGTGGTTTGAAAAACCGCGAAATTGTATGATGAAAATGTGTTTTGCAGGCCCCTAGCCAGGATACAAAGCAAGGGTGCGTATAGTGAAAAAGGACATATGACAGGGGGAAGGGCTGATCATCCTAATGGATGGGTTCCAGGGCCCACCTTATAGAATTCCAAGTGGGGTCCCCGTCCCGGATAGGAGTAAGGCTCCTGAAGCTCACGGTTTTAAGCAGTTTATGTCATTAGTGGTGAAAAGGCAAAGGCGCGGTTTGGAACATTTTGTAATTCCAAGAAGAAAAATGCGTTTTGCAGGCCCGTAGCCATTTCAAAGGAGGGGGTGTGTATAAGTGAATAAAATGGATGACAGGGGGAAGGGCTGACCATCCTAATGGATGGGTTTCAGGGTTTCAAGTATAGGGTCCCCGTCCTAGGTTGAGGTCAGGGGGTTCCGCCCCCTGACGCTCACGGCTTCTAGCAGTTTCATACGGATATTTTGTCACTCTGCCAATACGATTTTTCTTTGAAATGGACAGTCAACAATAACTAAATAACCCCATTTATTATCAAACGTGGTGATGATTTGTCGGGGGTCAGGGGGCGGAGCCCCCTGAAGCTGAAGCTCGAGCACGAGTTCGATCGGTTTTATAGGCTTATTGTGACCTTTTGACAACATTTTTGTCTATTTATAATGGACAGCTACAGTCGACAATAATAAAAACAAACAAAAAAAACAACAACCATAAAACACCTGCTTATGAACTACTTGGCACTTCCATGGTATAATTTTTTTTGTTGTTTTTTTATAGCAGGTGACTTTCAAAACATGGCGGTAACATATCGGGGGTTAGGGGGCGGAGCCCTCTGAAGCTCATGGGTTCTAGCGGTTTTATGAGACTATTTTGACCTCTGTCATCACTGTTTCGTGAAATTTAGGGCATTCATTCAAGAATAATCAAAACCGTCCGATAGAAATACGTTCTTTTGAATTCAACCCCCCCCCCCGGTACGGTCCTAGTAATTCGAAGAATTCATACTGCCGTGTGCAAAAACATAATTATGCAAGTGTTTATTCAGGTCATGTAACCCCTTCATCCGATATGAATTAGATGCGTTAGGGCATTCAGTGGCGAAACTGAATTTTACAGGAATGAAGAATGGCGCACACGCAAAAGGTGTGCCAAGTGGGTGATGAATTTTGGAGGAAAAAAAACTCCACTAAATTGTTTGATTTTGATAGGTGTATCTGAAATATTGCCTGCGCTATCACTGGTTAATAATAGAAGCACTTCTACATGCGACAGATTTTGAAGGGGAAAATGATTCCACGGGAGGGGGAGGGGGATATTCTCAGTCTAACACGATGAATAATACAACGCCTGAATATCCACATTGATGCACAAACCTACCACTTTCAATAGGTTCAAAAGAACGTGTTTACTCTCAAAATTAATATTAAAATTTGCTCAGTCGACTTGCGCCTGCATGTTACATCCAGCGGAGTTTATGCACATCATGACTATAGAACCAGAACCAGAACAAATACAATAAAATACATATTTGCAAGTAAAGGTTAAAAAACGAGGACTTTCGCTGAATGTCTATTTCAGAAGGTGCACTATAAGCACAATTTCTAGTTCGCCTGCGTTTTCTTTTTCTATTTCTTCCTTTTCTTTCTTCCCCCCTTTTTTTGTTTGCTGGCCAATGGGGGGGGGGGGGCACGTGCCCCCGTTACGCCACTGGTGACACTGAATTCAAAAGGTGTGCCCCGTGGTTGATAAGTTTGGAGGAGGAATTTCTTCGCAAATTGTTTGATTTTGATAAGTGTATTTGTATATTAAACATTTTGCTCAGCTACCGCTGGTTCAAAGTAAGTTACATCGGTAATCCTGCGAGCGAGTGGTTTTGAAAGCGAAGATAATTCCTGTAAAAGAGAAGAAGAAGTTCTGTATTTCAAAACATGTCAACGATGAAATAACAAAGCAATCCATCAACGCAAGAAATACTCTCGTCAAAGATTTAAAACACATTATTCAGATTCATGAAACGGCCTGCAAGAGCATTGTACAAACCTTTATGAGATCAATCCGGATTTTAAGCAGTTTTTAATTGTTTGTTTGTTTG
>JZLH01S0071864.1:35302-54922 GCA_001188425.1 Eucidaris tribuloides
CGTGATGTAATTTACAGCGCCCGCCAAGGTGCCTAGGACCACGGAGGTGATAAGGACACCTGGCATTTAAAGGTAGTATTGTTTTGTGTGGTTTGTTTGTACTTTTGTAGGTTGTTCGGTGGTGTGGTGGTAGTGGTGAGTGTTAGTGTGTGTGGTTGTGGTCGAGTGAAGCATGGTGGTAGTGGTGGTGATGGTTCTGGTGGTGTTGTAGTGGTGGTGACTTCGTGGTGGTGGTGGTGGCCAGTGTGGTGCAGCGCATGGTGTTGTGTTATCACTAATATTAGATATTTTTCTGTTAATTATTATTTCCTTTTATAATTTACCACAAAACGCTAGACATATTTTCTCGACATTCATATATTTCTATTTCACACTGCCAAATATCACCGATGTTACATTGATATGTAACTTTGGATTCATTTTGGGGGGGCCAAAATAATGATTACACATGATGTAATTATACTGTTTTTTTATTTCAGGGAGAGAAAGGAGACCCTGTCCAAAGAGGAAGAACAGACGTGATGGACGCACTGCCTAAGTAATCCACAGTCACATTCTTAAACGTTTTACACACTGCAACGCCTAAAATCTTGTGTCATTGATTCCACGTCAAAAAAAACAATCTTATACAGAATGAAGATCGAGCTGAAATCATATCCAATGTAAGGATTAATATAAATAAAACACCTCTCACAAGAGATTGGGGTAAAATATTGAGTTTTGCTTGAAAATCTGGACGCGTTAATCTTAACGTGCCGAAGTCGGAGATCTGCACCAAATAAACACGGTAAAGTCCAGTAGAGCGTGAAAATCCTCTGGCACGTTAAGATGTTAAAACTTTCATTCCTTTTTCAAATTGCTCGAAACAAATTTCAAAAAATCTCGATGTCAAACGTGCACGTGCCGTCTCCAAAATGCGTCCGATCAGCGTAGCCAAACGGTCACTTCAGGGGATAAGCCCGTTTAACCAATCAGAGGGCTGCCGGCTGGTCTTGCCTACGGGCACGGTACCCGATTCGCATTTGGAGCAAATTGAAACTCACAGGAAAGAACAACATTCTTCGGAACATGCGGGTTTATTATTTTTCTCATAAGAAAACAACAAATTCATGCATGTATGGACTCAGACTTTCAACACACCATTTTGTTAAGTACTAAACTACCGCTTTGACTTGAGAAATGAAGGGAAGTTAATGGACTTGCACCATCCTGCGCCGAACTTGTCTGGCGTTACAAACTATAAAAGTGTAATAGCGACCACCTTGTGGTGGTCGGTCCTGCTTTTTTCATGCCTGTTTGATTTTGTGAGAAAACTGATTAAGTAAATGATTTCCAAACAGTTACTATTGGACTTGAAGTCTTATCCCTATTGGCGATGTCCTGGTGGCAGCGATTAGGATCGTTTCCAGTCCGATCATTATGACCTAGAGCCTAGCCTGCGTTCAGTCGATCAACCGTTAAGATTCGGTGGGTAAGCTTTACCGGTTATTCTAGTTATACAGTACTACAACAGGTAGATTAAGCCTTAGTCCCACCGTAAGACGGTGATGGTACTACACCGAGCCCCAAAAAATTTGGGTCTTACAACACGAAACTGTAAACAATCGTTCGAAAGATTGGAAACGAACCTCATTTATACGCTTAAATCTCGACTCAAATTTTGCCAAATTCCTAATAAATGGCTGACTTCACATGGGATCAAAAAGGATCAAAATCTACTCCAGTGCGTTAGGCGTTTCAACGACGATCCGTTACTGTACCTGGCCGAAACCAGGAAAAACGGCTAACCAAAAGGCCACCTTACTAAATCTAATGCTTGGGCAGCATAGCAAAATTATTGCCCCGTAATTTTCCCGCCAAACTCCATCGTACACAATTCGACCTCACTTAGGATATCTGGGGCAAAAATCAGACTTAACTATGGGTTCCAGAGTACAGGTGCCCACTTCTTAGATTTCTCAAGATAATTAGCTAGAGGCAGCATGAACTGCTTGAAGATTGTATTACCAGCGGTTGGTTGCCTTTATGGAGGAACAACCTCCTCAAAGCCAACGGCGTATTAATCCCACCGATGCGTGAAGCAGTACAGAAGAGGATATGAGACATATCTGCCTCAATGGAAAACTTCATATGTTCTCACTGGTCACACGTGATTCAACCAGGACCTCCCTCGCTTAGTCAAACAACGTTATCTGGCCAGCTGAATTGCCGCTCCGCTCGTTTAGCTCTCTTAAATCCAGAAATTTCGCCAGGCCTTAGATAGCCTTATAGTAGTACGAATTACCGTACAGAAGGGTTCTAGAACCTACGGTTATCTGTCCCCCAGCGCAGCCGCCGACCAACAAACCCTCTGATTATATCCAACGACCACCATCCCAACCACGTACACGGAGCGTCCAGCCAAAGTACTCCCTTGTGTCGGCCAGGCAGGACGCCCTTGATCGCACTTTCTCAGGCGATTTGCTCATTAGCCTCCAGAAACCCGATAGAAGTATTATTGCCAGGGGCTAGACAAATTACCAATATCTAGAAACAACGATTGAGGTGATCGATGGCGCAGGACATAGATGATAACAACGCGGCCGCAGAACTGTTACTCCCGTACAAGTCGCCACAAGTCCCACGAGTTAGTTGATTGTATGGCAGCTCCGTGTCCAAGTTTGCCAGGTCCCATTTTCAATGCCTTTGTGGCCACATTACCACCCGTATTATTGTCGGATAGCGGCGCCGACAGCATATGAGCAGAAGTCTACGTCACACGTCTGGGCGCGCGAAATTAAGACTAGTTTTCATCTGCCATACAGCAGACGGATCACCCCTTCTTACCGTCGTAGGAGCGAGACAAAGCTAAACATTCATCGTGGCCATAAACAGGATTATGGTTCGGAAGGCTTAGTAGTTGAAAACATTGCGCGTTGAGGTTCTGTGGCACTCCCTTCAGGCACAATGATATATCTGTTCGTCCCGCCAAACCCAAATTTTATCGGTGATGATAATGGTAATTTATTAGGCCTCCGGAGACAGAAAACTTCTCCCATGCTGTCAGACTGCCCCATGTGGCTACGTTCTACCCCCGTACAACCACTGTACTCTGCCTGCGGAGAGTTGTTGAGGTATCACTTCTCCTGAGTTAGAATCTGATGAGACCCTTGCACTTGAACCCCGTCTTAGAACTCGCTCAAGTTCCACAAAGTCTTCTCAGTTGTGGCCCCCTCTGCATCATTTCCAGTGTGCAGGCAGAATCCGTATCCTAACCTTTCAACGAACCACGTTCCTTCACCGCCATAACATTTTGTACAGTTCGCTCCGTATGTACTCGACTACAGGGATGACCATCCCCCACCCCCACGTAGCCAGCGGTACACACCCAGGCACTATCCCTCGCAAAGCGTAGTAGCCCGACCTCTCTGCAGGCATTAAATTCGATCCATCAATGAACTTTCCTTGTGCATTGTGAGAAGCAGTTCGTCAAGTCGCTAACAGTTACTGATTTTGATGGTGTTTTTGACCATCATTCAAAGGTACAACGGGACCGTTGGGCCCTTTCGAAGCTGTTGTCAATATGGGTCCTGTCAGCGCTCAGACGTAAGGGTCGCCTTCCATGTACTCACGAAACAATCTTAAGAGCTACAAGCCCTAAGTTGATGTGAGTGTAGAACAGCTGATAGCGTATTTGCGCCGCCCAGAAGATCTAGGCAGGGACTGTTGAATACCTTAAACCCATCTTTCTTGCGTTCAAGAAAGCAAAATGGACCGGCTTTTAGGATAGTCGACTGCCTTTGCTACGACTCGGACGTTACCGCAAAAACCAAGTCTTACATAAGATGAAATAACTTGTTATTAATACTGGATAAGCTCAGATATCAAAGTTTGACAGTTTTTGGTGATCCGTGTCTCCGTGGATCACCATAGATTTCGTCAGAATCTTCTTCTTTCTTTCTGGTCACTTTTTGTTCAGACGATATCTCAAGAACGATGACGGCAATAGTCTTGTAACTTAACATAGTTATGTCCCATGTCAATACGTCGGCATGGTAACTTTGTCAATGTCATAGACTATCTGTGACGTCACTTAGTTAACCTATATTAGCAATATCTCGAGCCTTCCGTCGAATGAAACAACCAAACTTGGCAAAGGTCAAGTAAAGGTCACGGGTCAACTTTTGGTCCAAGTCAAAGTTTCAAAATGCTCCAAATCACTTTTTATTAACAGTACTATATGTTTCAGGTCATTTGGAGCATTTTGGTGCGCGCGCGTACACGCACGTTTTTTCGCGCACCCCTTTCCCTATGGAATAACTTAGTTTTTTCGATGGTGTTGGATGTCTAACTTAATTCTACATCAATAAGAACACTTTCCCATCCACCAGAACCCAAAATATCGGTTATACGCCCGAAAAACGTAAATGTGCGCGCATTGCGCGCGTAGTGAATGATGGGCATTTTTAAATCACTCACAACTCTCTAGAATTAACGGTGACCCCTTCTTATTATTGCTTATTATGATAGACTATGATGCAAAGATAGCATTTCAGGTATCGCTTTCTATGCCAAAGTGTTGTGACGTCATCTATGACGTCACAAAGAAAAATCATATTTCGGGCATATCTCATGAATGAAGTCGAGTAACATAACCAAACCTGGTACACAGCAGCTTACGGTCAAAGGTTATCATGTGTGCGGTCGTCACGACGAACGCGTACGTGTACATACTCTAGAATAAAGGATGACTCCTACCTTGTATTGCTCATTCTGATAGCCTATGATCCGTAGATAACAGTTCAGGCATTACTTTGCATGCTGAATACTTGTGGCGTCATCTATGACGTCACAAAGAAAAATCATATTTCGCGCATATCTCATGAATGGGGTGGATTAAGATAACAAAACTTAGTACACAGTAACTTCAGGTCAAAAGTCATCATTGGTGCTAATCATAACCGTCCGCGCGTTGCAAAGAACGCGTATGCGCACGTCTAATTTTCAATTAATGTTTAATAGACAACTTCAGGTGATGAGGGACATATTTCATCATGCAATGATAATTGATTTGTCACATTTTCTTTAAATTTAATGATCGGAACGGTTACGCGGATCACCAATTCGTCTTAGTGACGAATTAAAATCTAGTTTAAATTGAAGTTCCACAATATTGACTTGTGTCTTTAATATTATTATGTCAAGTTACAAGAATCAAATCTAACAAAAAGAAAATAGAAGCAATAACACAAATCCATGGTTCCTACCTGAGAACCTGGTACACCTCGTTTGCCAGGCGGACCACTGTGACCAGGAGCACCCTGCAAGAAACAAGTCAGATTGGGATTTAAGAAGTGAGCAAATTAAAGACAAACTTTCATTCTGAACTAGAAGGCAGTTTCGACTGCGCGCAGTCGCTGGTATGCCTCCGCAGTCACGGAGTTCCCATCCAACTGATGTAATTTGAAAAGCTTCAGTTACCATGCTAGCAAGACCAATTAGATGAATAACATAGCCATGTACGCCTTGACCAAGTTACAGTTAAATTCCAATTCAAGCATTCTTAACCCTAATCAGCCCGGGCTTTTTTGAAATTGAATAAGACCTGGTGGGGGGCTGGGGGCTAATTGGCCCCCCCGTTCACGATCTCGGCCTGATCGCCCTGTGATCCCGCGCGGAATAATGCACGTGCATAAGAAGCGGACGTAATCTCCCAGAGCTGTATAGTTTAGATATTTTGAATAAATATAATCTTCTATTTTTTAAGTGACAATTAATTATGGATAATTTATGTATGAATCATATATTTTGTGCGCTCTAACTCCTTTAAACAGCTCACAAGAGTGCTATTTTTGGTGATATATTCTTTTGAATATTTCTAACAATTGATGCTGTCAAAAAAAATGGCTGATCAGAATTATTTCTTAATGTATTTTAATTGTTTCATGAATTTCTTTATGTATTCTTTTGTTTTATGCGACTTTTGTTTTTTTATTGTTTTTTTCGATGAATTTCATCGAGGACAACTTTTGCGATCATAACACGCATAAATTAGTTTATTTCAATAAGTATAATAGTTATAAGAAATAATCATACATTAATCGTAATTTGGGTTGAAAACACAATTTGGCATTGAAAATAACACAACGATTTCATGTTTTGAGCGAATTTTTTGTGTGACAGTGCAAGTACAAAAAGTTGCGTAACTCCGGAACGCGTACCCGGCACGTGCGCGAATTTCTGGTCTCAAAAGATGCGCGCAACACTTGAAAGTAAAAGTCTAGCGAGCGACGCGGTCAAAAATTTCGCACGGCGGAAATGGTCGTGAGATTGTGTCGGGGGGGGGCTTTTTAGCCCCCCGGGCCAGATAGGGTTAAAATATCGCGCCAATGGAGCTCAATGTCGGCCAGGAGGCCTTCGTGACCTTGTGACGCTCTGACGCTTTCAACTCAAAAATCGAATCAGTAATTGTGGCCTTATAAAGATACTTCTTCCCAGTTACATCAAAATCGGAAAAGTCTACTCAAGTTTTCACAGTCATGAGCCAAAATCGAGACAATATTTAAGGGCCCGGTGACCTTTGACCTGTTGGCTCCAAAATCTAATCAGTTTTATTGGTGTGCCTCAATAATATACTATTCACCAATAACATAACAAATCTGACAGGCCCGTTCTCAGTTATCACTGGTAACCAGACCCAATTCAGACATTTTTGAGCTCGCGTGACCTTTGACCTTCTCAGCCTCCAACATAATCAGTTATTGTGGCCTTATAATAATATTCACTCAAGTTTCATCACAATCCGACCATCCGCTCTCATAAGTTATCGCGTTAACGAGCCAAATAGAAAGTATTTTAAGGCCGTGTAGGACCTTTGACCTTGACCTTTCAGCCCCCAAAATTAATATGCAGGTTCATTGTGCCTCATTATACATTAAGCCGCTTGGACTCATACCAAGTTACATGACAATCCGACGAGCCGCTCTCGAAGTTATCGGGTACAGAGCCCAATAGTATATATTTAAGGCCGGTGACCTCTGACCTTTGACTTTGAGCTCCAAAATCTAATCGTTCATTGGTAGCTCATTTAGTAATACTTGGTGTCTAGTTAACTCAATATCGATGGGGGGTTTCTCAGTTTTCGCGACTCGGTACGAGCTCATTAGACATATTTAAGGCCAGGTGGCCTGTTGACCTTCAGCCCCGAAAAATCTAATCAGTTCATTGGTTGCCTCATAATACATACTTCACCCCAAGTTACATCCAGCAATCCGACAGCCATCTCAAGTATTCGTGGTCGAGCCCAATCAACTATTTAAGGCCCAGTGACCTTTGACCTTTTGACCTTTGAGCTCCAAAATCTAATCAGTTCATTGGTGGCTCATAGTACATACTTTGGTCCTAGTTACATCAAAATCCGATGGGAGGTTCTCAAGTTATCGCCGGTAACGAGCCCAAATCAGACATATTTAAGGCCGTGACTTTGTGACTTTGACTTTCACCCCAAAATCTAATCAGAGTTCATTGGTGCCTTCATAATACATACGTTCACCTAAATTACATGACAATCCGACAGCCGTCCTGTCAAGTTATCGCGTAACGAGCCTAAATCAGACATATTAAGGCCGGTGACCTTTGACTTTGAGACCTTTCAGCTCTCCAATTCTAATTCAGTTTCATTGGGGTCATGTTACATATCTCTGGTCCTAGTTACATCAAATTCGATCATGGGGTTCTCACGTTATCGCGGATGGTACGAAGATCCCGGTAACGGACGGACGGTGGACGGACGGACGGACGGACGAGTTCCACGGATACGGTCCTGGACGGACGGACGGCGGACGGACGCGGGACGGACGGATCAAACCCTGAAAACATGATGCTCCGGCAAACATTCGTTGCGGAGCATAAAAATACTACATCAACATCTAAGACAAGAAAATTACTATTGGTCAGTGTATGATTATTCAAACAAAACTGAACAAAAAATTAAGTGAAAATTATAGGAATGTCAAATTATTGTATACCATAAAAAAAGACTTGGACATCATTGTTATTAACCCATAAAGGTTCCATACATCATAATATTATTGATTAAAAAATTCTTCTCCTACTATTTGCCTTAATACTGAACTCAATGTATTGCACAAGTGTGATTTGAAGAAAAGAAAAACTAACATAGTGGTTAAGGTTAGGCTTCATTAAAGTTTGATCAAGTTTCTTTAAAATCCAATAAGTGGTTTAACTTATCATAGTAATGAGAAGATGACGGAAGAAATTATTATGTACATCTAAACTACCTGGAAATTACTATTCATAATACAATATTAACTCTTAACGTGCCAGCCGATTTAATCATCTATGGACTTCATGTGTATTATGTGGTACAGATCTGCGACTTCGGCACAATAAGAGTTAATGCAGTAAGAATTTTCATATCTCTTAAGTGAGATTTTGATGGTTTACTAAATGGCACAAAGAACATATATTAAGTAATTCTAGTTAACAATCATAAAACTCTTCATGATAATGAGAATTGGTCCTAACGAAAATTTTCAAACTTACCCTTTCACCAGAATCTCCAGTATCTCCTTTCGGGCCACTTGGTCCAGGCAAACCCTGTGATCACCGAATAAAAAATATGATTTCAAAAGTTATATCGAATTTTGAGAGGAATACATTTGGAAACAATCAATATCCACAAATACATAGAAAATATGCATGTTTTTCCCATCTCACACAAAAATCTGTCAGAAAATCTAAAATTTGTTGGAGAATATCCAATGCAAGAACCTACCAATTTAGTAAGTGTCGTTTCTCTACTGTATAAAATTGAAAGAACAAATTGTATCACTGTCGTACTTTTTTTATATTATTGAAAATTATTTAACAGATGCAATCTGTGGCTAAAAATTATGCCAGCAACATATTAAATGCATTGTATAACATTGTTTCCAGTTAAAGAAATCTGAGCTACATGATTCCCCATGCTACCAGTGTCTTTGATAAGGTCTAAAACTGAAGCCCTGAAGACATTGTATTTCGAAATGATTATTTAGTGCTTTAAAAAAGTAAAAATTGTAAGTTGACCAGATTCACCTGCCCATTTCCTCCCATAGCCTTACTGTGTGTAGATCTAGGCTATTTTGTACTCGGCCCGAGTACTTATTGTTTATTCATTCATATCTTGCCAGTGACAGCGTAAATTTCTAAACTTGTGTATTCTAGGGTGTTTATTTGTCCATTCAAACACTATTATGTAGCTCAGATAGCAAGGTTTGACAATTTTTTAATTTGAAGCTCCACAATGTTAGCCTGTGTCTTTAGGAGTTAACTCTTTGTGCGCGGGACCCTGAATTCCGTGCGTGCGGAATTAATTTCAAAGAGCGCTCAGTATTGGGAAAGGAAATAACTAACTGACTTCAACTAGCAATAACTTTGCACAACAACGTTTTCAGGAAAAATGTTGTACAGCAAAGTTGAAGTACATTTTACAGACCTTCTTAACCCTAATCAGCCCGGGCTTTTTTGAAATTGCATAGCCCGGGGGGGGGGGGTCTAATTTGACCCCCCCGTTCACGATCTCGGCTGCAGATCGAACGATCGCCGCGAAAATTTGCCCCGTGCATAGAGCGGACGTAATCTCCAAGACTGTATAGTTAGATTTTGAAAAATAATTATCTTCTATTTTAAAGAAATTAATTATGCATATTTATGTATGAAATCATATTTTTGCCTAAACTCCCTTTAAACAGCTCACAGAATGCTAATTTTTGGTGATAATTTCTTTTTGACATTTCTAACAATTATCTGTCAAAAAAATGCTGAATCAGAATTAATTTCTTATGTATTTTATGTTTCATGAATTTCTTATGTATTTCTTTGTTTTTTCGACCTTTTGTTTTTTAATTGTTTTTGATGAAATTTCTCGGGACACTTTTGCGATCATAACAGCATAAAATTAGTTAATTTTAATCAGTAAAAGTAAAATAATCATACATTTATGAATTTGGGCTGAAAACACAATTTGTATTGAAATAACACACGATTTCATGTTTTTGAGCGATTTTTGGTATGACATGCAAGTACGAAAATTTGCGTAACTCCGGAACCGTGTACCCGGATGTCACAAATTTGGTCTCAAAAGATGTGCAACACTTGAAAGTAAAAAGTGGGCGACGCGACGCGGTCAAAAAATTTGCGCGGCGGAATGGTCGCAAATTTGTTGGGGGGGGGGGGGGGGGCTATTTTAACCCCCCCCCCCCCCCGGGCCAGATAGGTTAATGCATAAGGCCTGTTTGGGAATCTACATCTGAATTTTGTAAAGTAATGGCTAATTGTAACCAATATACATGTAGTTCTAAACTTCCTGCTTGAAAATATACAACTCCATTCAAATAATACAAGGGTAAACCACAAGTTATACATAAGAACCTGACTTGTTACAAGTTCATGAAAGAGATGAGTCACCAAATGAGAAGTGAATGAAGAGATTATCAGTGAATAGCGCGTCTTGTTGTAATTGACCTTTCCAGTATTTTTCAAAGTTCACTTGTGTCTAATCCTGTGTCCTATTGTATCACGAAGCCTTGATTGTATTTATCAACTTTTCTGGTTCCTTAAGAATCTAACATAATACCCCCGTACTTGAGGAATGTAAACTATACAAAGAGATTACTGCTAGTATCGGGAAAATCAGAGTAATTCGGATAAATACAATCGTTTCTACGTTTGAGCGTGAAAAGAGTTAAGAAAGGAACAAGTTCAGAACTTCATAAAAAAAAAAAATTATGATGTTTGTAAATGTGGTCCAGTACCTGTAAACCAATTGGTCCTGGTGCACCAGGGTTACCAGCGGAACCTTCTTCTCCTTTAGAACCGCGTACACCTGATTGACCGGGGATACCTTGTTCTCCATCATCTCCCTGTTAGATGGCAAACAAACAAAACTCATTCAAAGTCAAATTCAAATTATATATTTAATACTCTTTAAGTATAAGACAACAGAAAAGCATATAAAACATACATATTTAAGAACAGAAGAGTGTAAAGAAAGGGGACAGACTCTTCCCAACAAATAAATACAAACATGTAAAATTATATACCAGAACAAAACAAAGAAAGAATCAGAACATTAAAGGTAAATAACATGATTGGGGGTAGTCTTCAACTTGGGCTGAAACTACTTTAGAATCAAGTTGACTATGCAAGGATTCTCCTATGAAAATCTTGTAGCCAAACGTTGACTCATCCTAAAATAACTAATGTCAATATGCATCGTGGCAGGCAAATCTGCTCTTTCTGATGAGGTATACATGTAACTCGGATAACCGTAACACCTTATTAACCCTTTGGATGCTATAATGTAAAATATAGTTGAAAATCTCTGGGGTACCCTGGTAATCTCAGGGGTCCACCCCCTCCCCTAACCCCCCCCCCCCCCCGACGATTTTTCATTCATTAATTAAAGAAAAACAAAAGATATTCAGAATCTGTTATTGGTGTGATATGATCTTTGGGGCATAAAGCTTTCAAATAAAAAAAAATCCCCAAAACTACACTTGGGCTTTAAGCTTCTAAAGAATAAAGATAACAGTTGTCCAATTATCCCCTAACATCACATGTGGAGTAACTTTAAAACTAAAATCTTACCGGTTGGCCATTCCCTCCGGGGGGTCCACGTTCACCGGGAGACCCAGGAGGACCCTAAAAAAAGATACAACAAAAATATTCATCATTTACATGTATACGACAATACAAAGAAAATATTCATCATGTACCACAAAACAAAGACAATTATATTTATCATTTTTGACGTAACAAAGAAAATATTCATCATAACGCGACAAAACAAACAAACTTTGCAATAATTTATTAGCATGCATATGTAAGGTATTCACGCCGCATCTATCATTCTTTTGAATTCAACCCAGAACTAGACTTCCCTGTTACAAATTCTTGAATAATTTACCATAACAAAATGCCCAGATTGTATACAATTGAATGTCTCACTGATTTTTCACAGGTGTTCAGCATCTTATGAAACAAAAAATTCCTCAAATTTAGAATGGACAGAAAGAAAAGGGAAAATGAAGATATGAATGCCTGCAAGCAGTTGTGTTCAGATTTGTAATTGCAATTAACATTTTCTCTCTGGTGAGCGTGTTCTAGGACATATTCATGTGATGAGGCACACTTTGATTACAGCGCAATAGACAGAAGCTGCTATATACAGGCAAACCCTGTTATAACGAGAACGGGCATAGTGAGGACCGGCTTATTCCTAATTAGCCCGGGCCAGTTTGAAACTGCTTAGCAATTGCTGAAGCAGAATTCATTTCTTATGTATTTTACTGTTTCGTGAATTTCTCATGTATTTCTTTGTGTTATGACCTTTTTTTTCCAAGTTAGTTTGTCGGGGACATTTTTGCAATAATAAACAACGTAAAACTAATTAGTTTCCATGAGTATGGACAGATGAACAACCAGAAAAAATGCCTCTGGCTCCTTTCAGTGGGAGGCATAAAGACAAGACTTACCCCTTCTCCTCTCTCTCCCTTTGTTCCTTTCACACCTATAGGACCAGGACCTCCACGGTCTCCCTCGGGTCCTTGGGGTCCAGACTGACCAGTAGGTCCAGGAGGTCCCTAAACGACAAAAATATTGAGTAATCAATTCATTTATTTATTCAGCCATGTGTTCTTTTATAAGTTGTCACGTGCGATTAAACGCTCGAAAAACCCCGTTTAGGTCCAGTAGGCGACGAATTTTGAAAGAAAATTGAAGATTCTGCGCTGCAAATTTTTGTCGTGTCGAAACACAAAATGGCGCGAACGATATGATCTGCGCGCACTCGAGCGGGCTCTCATGTAGTCACTACCAAAGGATTGCGTGATAAAATGTACCTTAACAACACAATGAGAAAATTTCATCTTCAAAAATTTACAATTACAATTATTTAAGTTAAAACAAATATACAATATGTACCAAAAATATAAATAACATGCCAAATATGCTCAAACATATGAATGTATAAAATATGCCAATGAAAGCAGAGAACTATACATGTATATTTCATTTTATATTTAGTACATGAACCTGATTTCAAAGAAAAATAAAATTAAATGTGCAAATAACTAATAATAATTTATATCCATTGTTAATAGCCTAAATCACAAAGAGAAAACTAAATACTATATTCAAACTTCTTTTTATCGTTAACTGAAATGGTTTCAAAAGAAAGAGTATAAGATATCTTGAGCAGCAAAGATGGAATCAGATGTAAATATCACTTGAAGAAGGATGAATTTCAATGACATATGCATTTTGTTTATTTCATAATTATAACCATAACTGAACAGCTATTTTAATTGTTTACTTTGAAACTATGTAATCAATTGTTTCTTTTGAAACCACTTAAATCTACATTACCCCAGTAATCCATTGGGCTTGGCGATATACAACATTGTTCAATGAGAGAGGGACAATGCAATTATCCTTTGATTGACCTTGAGGAGAATATAAACTCATAAATTTAAGATATCTTTGAAAAAAAAATATAGATATACACATCTTATTTATTTTCATATCATACATTTTACAGGTATGTACCCAACATACTTTTGGCATTTTTCTTAATCTTGACTGAAATGGAAAGATTATCTTTCTTGGGGCTTCTGTATAGGCCTGCTTTCCCCAAGGGGTTGAAATATATCCTGAACACACACAATTACTATACAACAATTTATGAATAAATGTTTGCTCTCCATTAAATCAAAGTGAGAGTTACAAATACATATTCACACAATCAACGTTCAA
Organism: Eucidaris tribuloides; assembly: GCA_001188425.1. Classification (NCBI taxonomy): domain Eukaryota; kingdom Metazoa; phylum Echinodermata; class Echinoidea; order Cidaroida; family Cidaridae; genus Eucidaris; species Eucidaris tribuloides. The sequence continues at coordinate 49,100 of JZLH01S0071864.1, forward strand.
TAATTATTTCATTGATTAATTCATTATCCTTGAATACTTCCATTCAAAATGAATAGGTCTGAGAAATCCAAATGCAGGATAATGTATAAATACACAACTACCAAATAAAGTTGAAATACCATTCTCATTACTAGCTAATTCACTTTCTAGGAGGGTATGCTGCTCAGATCTAAAGATAGCACAATACAATATAAGGCAATTTTATTATCCATAAAATCAGGTCAGATGCACATACAAAGTTAAGGATACTACTTTGATTATAAGGTAGCATAATAAGACAATTTTATCAAAACATACAACAAATATTCTACATAAAATCAGGTCCAATGTACATACCACTGGTCCCGGCGGCCCATCACGACCTGCTGGTCCCATAGGGCCTTCATCTCCCTGAGAACAAAAATATGTCATATGATAGATAAATAGATATAGAGAGACAGAAAGATACAGTAGATACACATACATAAATACATAGATAGAATTATATATGTTGATATATATATTCAGAGAAATAAATAGACACTGATGAATACCTCATGACGGTTTTATTTTCACAAATTTCATGATGTACAGCCATGAAATTTTCACTTCCCGATATACTGATTGAGAGTGAATGAAATTGCAAATCTATTAGGGGAAATAAGAATTTCCTCATAACATTCCAATATATTCTGTGCACGTGGAATACACAGATTATTAAACGTATCCATTTGATGCTCAGCCATAACAACGTGATAAGTTAAAATGACTCATATAGTATAGAAAATAACATTAAATGTGCTTGATTTAATGTGACATCAACTATTGAATTAGAATATGTTGACCAATCAGAAGGTCCGTTCTGCCCCGAATTCACTAAATCCCAGATGTTGTGTCTTGTAGTTGGGGGATAATTGCAGTCAAGGGTTTGACCCTTTGTGCTGCCATCCACAGGCCACAGTGCCACTGGGCTAATTGAGCCAGCTCCTATTCAACTTGCACCAGATTTGTGTGAAAACATGACACTGGCACTGCACTGAAAGTATGATAACAATATAACTACAACGCAACACATATGTGTAAACATATAAATTATATATATGTTGCCTACCGGGTCACCTCGTTCGCCTGATGGGCCCATTGGTCCGTTACCTCCTGGTCGACCCTAGAAAGCAGAAAAAAAAAGAGAATTGTAACATTAGTGCTAAATGGCTCTAAATATCAGTTATGGCCCAGTAAACCTAAGGCCACATACACCAAAGGCCTAATAGACCAAAGGCCCGATACACCAAAGGTCCAATAGACCAAAAGTCTGATAGACTACAGGCCTAATAGCCCAAAGGCCTAATAGACCAGAGGCCCAATAGACCGAAGGCCCAGTACACCAAACAAAGGCCTAACAGACCAGAGGCCCAATAGACCAAAGGTCAGACTATGGGTCCAATAGACCAAAGGATTTCTTAAAAGAGTTCTGGATTTACTGAATCCACATAAATGTATGAGGGAAGTTCTCTAAACTTAAATTGTTGTGGTAAAATGAGTACTGTACAATTGTGGGTACAAACAGGTTTAAAGGCTGTATTTTGATTTGCACACAAAAGTGTTTTTGGTCAGATTTGACCCAGCTGAAGATAGGTAAATAAAATACAGTGTCCAAAATTTGGGATTACCACATTATGATATTTTTAAAAATATAAATAAATGATAAATCATTTGAAATTGGACTGTTGCTCAACAAATATTTTGGTAAATGTAGTTAGGTTTCAGACACTGAAACTTAGTAGCTTACACCAAATAATTTTGAATTTGGTAGGGTCCAACTGTAGCAAAGATTGCTTAACAATCATCCAAATTCACTGGTGTAGGTTTTTGCCTTGTAAACGTTGATCAGCAGGTATATAGTTTTCACTAGATGCTACACAAATCAGGTCTGGCAGTCAGACTAGTTTAATGGCTGTGTATAGAATTCAAATTCAGTGAGCGACGTTAAGTCGGCGTATTCTGTTTGAATTTTATCAAAGCTTTTTTTCATGAAACCTGCCCTTTGTGAGAGGCGAGGATTCATTTGGTTGATAAGTTCATTTCAGGGTGGGCCATAAAAAATCTTACCGGAAGACCCACACCACCTGGTGGTCCTGGAGGCCCAATCTGTCCTTGCACACCCTGTAATGGGAAAGGAACAAAACGTCATCAGTATCGGTAAATTACCAGAAAAAAGTACCCTACAAAAAGGAAAAAAAAAGAAAGAAAGAATGGGAATTAAAAGAAAAAGGAAAGTACAAGGAAAATGATAAAAAGCGACAGAAAAAAAAGAAAAAGTGCAAAAAGAAAGAAAGAAAAAAGATCATGCACTTAATGATGACACAATCAACTCTCAGTGGACAGACAGGATAAGATGGCTGCCAGATTTCACCAGTATTATGGGCTCTCATGTGGCTTCACCTCAATACCCAGTTTCAACTCAGTAAAATAAATGAGAAGGACATTCATGATATATGAATCACCAGACAGGCTTCGGGGTACTAGGTTGTGTACTGCCCTCTTGTGTCCATTCAAAGTATAGTTGTATATCATTGATACTTGTGTTGCACCGGTGCACAACATGCGGACATAAAAAGTCAAGTGGAAATGATGTTGAAGTCGATATTTTTAACCCTAATCAGGCTGGGCTTTTTTGGCTATGCTATATCGAGATCTCGGCCGTCAACCGCGCGATCGCGCCGAAAATCGGCACGCACGTCGCCCATCACGTAATCTACAAGACTGTATAGTTAATTACCTGGAATTAATTTCATATTAATTAATTATGCTAATCTATGCATAAAATCATAATTAAGCTGTAAATCACTAATTAAAGCTCCAAAAATGCCAATTTTTTGGTCTAGACACTCTTTTTAGTGTTCTTAGCAAATGTACTTGAAAAAAATCCGGAATTGACATTGATTTCCTATGTATTTCATTGTTTTTTTAAATTTCTTATATATTTCTTTGTTATTTGAACCTTTTGTTTTCTATTGTTTTTTTGATGAAATTTGTCGGGGACACTTTTGCAATCACAAACAACACAAAATGAATTAATTTCAACCAATAAAAGTAAAAATAATCATACATTTATGAATTTTGGCTAAAAACACAATTTGTATTGCGTTTCAGACATATTGCGCGAAACGTCTGGGGGGGGGGGGCGGGGGCGGATTCCGCCCCCCAGCCTTTTTAAGGTTAAAGCGTTCAGTGTTGCATAAGACCAATTAACAAAACATTGTGCTCAAGAAGAGTTTTCCAATATTGAAAAGCACGTACACTACAAAAATAATTTTTAGATGGTTTAGTAACCCAGAGTACAGCAATGAAAAAGAAAAGAAGAAAAAAAAAGTAGATTTCAGTTGGGTAGACCAGGGTACCACTTATGTCATGATGTATACTTACAGGAGGCCCAGAAGGACCAGGGGGACCGTCTTCACCCTTCATGCCTTCCACTCCCTGAAGAAAGAAGAAATTAGATGTTACCAGCATATCCGAGGATTGTATAACCAAAACAATTACATAACATGGTAATGAAGTAACTTCACATATAATCCAAGGTCCTGTGACCTTTGAACATTGATCTTTTAACTCCTAAATTCTAATCAATTCATTGCTGCAGTTTAGTGTATACTTCATTGAAGTTTGATTCAAATCTGATCAGCTGTTCATAGGTAATTATGGTCAGTTTACAAGCATACATGTACAAGCAGTTGATAAATACAATACAATACAAAACTAAACAAAACTAATAAGAAAACTTAACAAATAAATGTAAATTTGGTGCAATCATAAAAAGTTTAAATAAAACTTATAAACATTATCCCAATATGATGTAAAAATTAAGTAAGTCTACAAAACGAAAAGGAACAAGTCAAGCACTATTTACAACATAATCATCCAAGTTACTATTCAGTAATTGATAAAAGTGGTGTCTTGCCAGTTTACAACACCAAGGTAAACTGCCTATTCTAAAAAAAAAATGTATTTTGGAACGGGTGGGAGAGAGGGTAGTGGACACACACAACATCCACACCTTCTCCTAAAAGCAAGGCTTGAGTCTTACCTGATCACCACGAAGACCACGTTCACCTGATGATCCTCGAATACCTTCCGGTCCTGGTGGGCCGGGATTGCCAGATGAACCAGGAACACCCTAGGATAGACACAAATAGCAAGGAGGAATTCTCAGAAAAAATAACCTGGGTCTCACTAGTGGCGTCTTCGACAGGCCTTCTGTCAGAAAGCTTGTCGAGATAACAGTATTTTGACTGAAAGACGATATATCGACTGAGATTTTATCTTACCGACAACAACACACAGGGTATCAAAGTAATAAATCAGGACCTAACAATGTCATCTCTGCAGCCAGTCACTTCTCAAAGCAAGCATTTTTTTCTTTCTCACACTTGCAGAAGGTTATAGAAACTGAGAACCATTGTTCTGAGTATAATCTAGACCATAAGAATCTTGGTTCCCCAGAAATTGACAATGTGGTCAAGCCCAAAGTTCAAAATTCCACTGCTGCTTTCAATAGCGATGTCAGTCATCACTGGGGCCCCCTGGCAGGCTGATTATCCCCTGTAGTATGTAGCCACAATACAGGTGTATTTAAACATGGATAGCTACGGTGGTGTAAGACTGCATTATGAATGTCCCAATTAATCAGACCATTGTTGTGACGACAGCTGTGTCTGTCGGCTAAATATTTGAGGTGACATGTCGGAAGAGAAATTTCTATTTGACGACGGCCCTAGGTCTTACCACATTGGCCCTGGTGACAGTTGTTCCAGTGACCATATCTCAGAAGACAAAGAGTTAGGGTTAGGGTTGATACGATTAAGGTACCTTTATATTCCAACATTTTAGAGTACAATGTTCCAATGCTCTCACACTATGGACTTTGCACAGCAATTGCCCTCTTCTGTGTTTAAAGAGTTGACAATATCTATTACATATTATTTTTCTCCACAAACTCCACTCATTGCCAATTCCGAAGCATATTCACTTTATATTGTATCTGTCTATAGTTCCTGCTGCAAACTCAACCATTTCTTCTAATCAGTGTACAGCAGCAGCAGCAGCAGCAGCAAAGGTATGGAACAGTGGAGTTCATTATATGTTCTGTGAAGGTATTGGCTAACATTTACCACAGTTAAAAAAATCTGAGCTACATGATTCCCATGCTACCAGTGTCTTTGATGAGGTCTAAAAATGACGCCCTGAAAAAATTGTATTTCAAAATGATTATTTAGTGCTTTAAAAAAGTGAAAATCGTAAGTTGATTGGATTCACCAGCCCATTTTCTCCCATAGACTTACTGTGTGTACACCTACGCTATTTAAACTCGCCCCGAGTTTTAATTGTTTATTCATGCATAACTTGCCATTGGCAGTGTAACTTTCCAAACTTTTTTATTCTAGGGTGTTTATTTGTCCGTATGAACACTACTATGTAGTTCAGATATTAAAATTTGACAATTTTTTAAATTGAAGCTCCACAATGTTAGCCTTTCACTTTAAACGAAGTTTAAATATGTGGTTGCATAAATATCTTTATTTTCATAAAACATTGTTTTATATTTGTTACTGTAAATGGGATGATACTTCTCATGAACAGCATATATTAATTAGAAAACGTCAATGACGTATCGCTCATCCGGCATCTCGCAACATCATATATCCGAAATTTCATGTGGTACAATTTTATACTGGTGAAAAGATTAAAATTTGATGTCCCGGAAGGAACATGAATATAAAAAAATTCGAGTGAGAAAAATATTAGTTTCATGCCCTGGAAGGGACATGAAAAAAAAAAAAATAA
>JZLH01S0071864.1:58387-72584 GCA_001188425.1 Eucidaris tribuloides
AAATCCAATCATGCATTTGGAAGAAGAGGCTGAAAATGTGTAAAAGTTTACGCACGACGCACGACGAACGACGGACGACGGACAAAAAGCGATCGCAATAGCTCACTCGAGCCTTTGGCTCAGGTGAGCTAAAAACCTTCTATCCCCTCCCCCTGAGGATCATTCCCACCAAGTTTGGTCTAAATCCATTGATGTGAATGTGAATTATATCCATAGGGCCCTACCCCCAAACTTTTGTCCCCCTTAGGGGCCAAACGGAGCCACCCTGGGTATTGTCATGAAGAACATTAATTCAGCACATATAGAGGTATCAACACACAAAGTGGCTTAACTCTTCTATTTCTGGATCTAGAGAAGAAGATGTTTGAAAACTACCTACTTTTGGCCCTTTCGGGCCCTGCCCCTGGGCCCCTAGGGGGGCCAGGTGTACTATTTGAGGACCCTTGAATCCCCACCCCCTAAGGACCATTCCTACCAAGTTTGGGCCAAATCCAATCGTGCATTTTGAAGAAGAAGCTGAAAATGTGTAAAAGTTTACACATGACGCACGACGAACGACGCACGACGAACGACGAACGATGCACGACGCAATAGCTCACTTGAGCCTTGGGCTCAGGTGAGCTAAAAACATACTAGTTACTATTGGTTAAGGACATATCTGTAAAATCTGAGGATCAGTTATTACCTAGAATTTGAAAAATGCTTAAAAAACCGAAGGCCATTTAGTGTATGTTCTATGTTAAAAAAAATTGTCCCTATGAGACAATAATTCAAATCGAAGTCTTGAGTGACTTTAATTCCACTAAAACTGAGTTCCTAGCTCCTACATTTGTCTAAAGGTTCTTGGATGGTATTTTCTTCTATAAACCAGTATATTTAAACAACATTAACTATTAGGCCTGCAAAAAGACGGCCTACCTTTATCCTGTTGGAGACTAAGTACGAGTTAACTCGTGTTGGGGTCTATGGAAAATGCGTGTTGTAGTGAAGTCAAATCGTCTCCAACAGGTTAAGTAACCATCATTGGTATCATTAACTTACCGGAGGGCCCGTTATCCCGTCATTTCCAGGCAGTCCTGGGTCTCCCGGTGGGCCTCTCTGCCCGTCAAATCCCCGCTGGCCTGGGGAACCGACATCTCCTGGTGGGCCCTACAAATTAAACAAAAGTTACAATCAGTAAAGTAGTCTAGACCCAGATCAGATGTGAAAATGACGACTTTTTTGGTTAGTAGTAGGTCTAGCCTCGGTCTTCAGACAGAGACCGAAACTGAGAAAAATGGGTCTCAAGACCGACACCCAATCTGAGAAAAAAGGGTCTCAGGCCAAGATTAAAACTAAGAAATATGGGTCTCAAGATCAGTTTTCCAAGTACAGCACTGGTCAAAATAAACATAAGTATTTTGCAGTAGAATGATTTTTAATGAGAATATGAGATTATATACTATTTAGAAGGAAAAGTCTTGAAAAGTTATTCAATATAAAAAGTGGAAATGTGGTGGTCCTGAAATGACTCACAAGGTATTCACTTGGATTTTCTCATAATATTCAAGAGTTATCTATGCCTCCCAGCTAGGAAAATTCTTTTTATCGTGATGTCACAATCTTGAAGGTATTTTGAACTTTACTCTCTCCAACCCAAACACATAAGAAGACGTCATATGTTACCTGGGGTCCAATAACACCTGATGGTCCAGGTGATCCAGGCTCACCAGCGATGCCCTGACAAAAGAAAAGAAAATGGAAATAAAAATAATAATGCTTAAATGCTATTACTACTTTTACTACTTCAACTTTTAGCACTACAGTCTGACCACAATTGTCCAGCCATGTTGGAACCAGCAGCCATCCGGGGAAGTGCTATGGATGAATAACAGAATATACAAACACAGTGCTTTATAGCAATATGGGGGGGGGGGGGTAATACCAGTCATTAGCTACAAACCACAAACCATGCCCAAATCGCTACAGACCCCTCACAAGTGACACTTTATTTCCCCTGATTCCCAGCAGGTTTCTGTGTACACTTCTGATAAAGGTGTATCACTTACAGAAAGTGAATAATAAGTCCATTGTCCCAATAACAGAGATCCAGTAAACTGATGACCAGATAACCGAGGTCGCACTGTACTACTACCACTACTACTACTACTACTACCACTACTACTACTACTGCTACCACTACTACTACTACTACTACTACTACTACCACTACTACTACTACTACTACTACTACTACTACTACTAGTACTACTACTACTACTACCACTACTACCACTACTACTACTTACTACTACTACTACTACTACTACTACTACTACTACGACGACGACGACGACGACGACCACTACTACCACTACTACTACTACTACTTCTACTACTCCTACTACTACTACTAATTCTAGTACTACTACTACTACTACTACTTCTTCATCTACTACTTCTTCTATTCCTACTTCTAAAAACACTACTACTATTACTCTACTACAACTACTACTTCTACCACTACTACTGCTACTACTACAACACCCACTACCACTACTTCTACTACTACTACTACTACTACTACTGGTGCTACTTCTACAACTACTACTATTTCTAGTAGTAGTACTACTACTATTACTACTATTTCTAGTACTACTACTGCTACTAAATGTTTTTTCTTGTATTACTTTTTCTACTTCTAGCTGCTACTACTACTACAACTACTTCTACTCTACTACAACAACCACAACTTCTACTGTTACCACCACTACTACTAGTACTTCTAGTAACAATAACAACAAAAATATTCAAAAGATTGTAATGAAAATAACATCATCAACGTCATCATCATCATCATCATCCTACCGCTTCTCCTCGGTTCCCAGGGAATCCAGACATACCATCTTGTCCAGGAGGACCCTAGAATAAACACACAAAAATTAGGTAAATAATCTTTGATCAATTGACACTTTCTGACAAGCATGTGTTAAAAATATAATCTGGGATTATAATGTAAGAAATGAAGGATCGCTCTCATTCGTATTAGAAAATGTAAATTCAGAAAATATCAGTGTTTGCACACCAAATTCTATACATACATATATGAGAGATATTAAAGCCCAAGTATAGTTTTGGTAAATGGTAATAAATGCAATTGCACTTGTTTACAATTATGTTTTTTAGATAAACTCATATGATCCATTAATACCCTGAATTCCTGAAATTACTCACTCTGAAACTCTCCCATTTTAAAGAAATTACCGTACTCAAAATGTAAATGTCGATTGGGGGGGGGGGAGGGGGGAAATTTCCCATATGCAATCCACATATCACTACATTTTCTCTGATACTTTAAACATCACAATTTGTCACTTTAAACAATTTTCAGTGGGTTTGATGTCATTTTCTGGTGTCTGGGGTGAAATTAGAATACTTTGTGAATGATTGATGAAAGAGTTGTCTGATCACCAAACACTATACTTGGGCTCTAGTATGATAGATATTCTGAACAGATAGACATACAATATAAAAGATGAATACATGTGTAGAAATTGAGACAAATGCAGAGATAGATAGATAGATAGATAGATAGATAGATAGATAGATAGATAGATAGATAGATAGATAGATAGATAGAAAGAAAGAAAGAAAGAAAGATAGATTGACTCATTGATACAAACACAAATTATAAAAATAATAAGATGAGTATATACTGTATGTAGGGACAGAAATAAAGAGAGAAACATAGAAACACAACAAATACTGTACATTATAGAGATGAATCTGTAGAAATGAATTGATAGAAGGATATTAGGTAAAAAAGACAAAAAGAACAGAGAGAATAGAAAACTATAACAGGTGGATAAGTAGAAGACAGGCCGAAATACACAGATAAACAGATAGATAGAGGGATAGATAGATACATAGATACACACACATAAATAATAATTGATAAACAGACATACACAAATAATCCATAGAAATCTTAGAATGTACAGATATAAACAGATACAGAAATACATTTAGGTAAAAAAGATAAGGCAATTAACAGATACACAGACAGATAATCCAGATGAACAAACATTTGAAGCAAACCTACTTCTAAGTGAGAGTCATTAAAGGTACTGGCTAACATTTACCACGGTTAAAAAAATCTGAGCTACATGATTCCCCATGCTACCAGTGTCTTCGATGAGGTCTAAAAATGAAGCCCTGAAAAAATTGTATTTCAAAATGATTATTTAGTGCTTTAAAAAAGTGAAAATTGTAAGTTGACCAGATTCACTTGCCCATTTCCTCCCAAAGACTTACTGTGTGTACACCTAGGTTTAATAAAACTCGCCCCGAGTTTTATTTTTATTCATGTATAACTTGCCATTGGCAGTGTAACTTCCCAAACTTTTGTATTCTAGGGTGTTTATTTGTCCATTTGAACACTACTATCTAGCTCAGATATCAAAGTTTGACAATTTTTTTAATTGAAGCTCCACAATGTAAGCCTATCACTTTAACCTTTAACTCTCTCAGTACCATGCTCACAATATCGCATACATAGTTTATGGAGTTTGGTTGCCATGGTAATGAGAGGGTGCGGCTTCACTTACCGGTGGTCCTTTTGGTCCTAAATAGCCACGTGGTCCTTGCAGCCCTTGTGATCCCTACAAGAAAACAGATTGATCATTTACATTCAAATTTATGTATGTATGTATATATGTATGTATGTACATGTATGTATGATGTATGTATGTGTGTATGTGTGTATGTATGTCTTGAAGTTTGGTGACCTGGTAAGTTCTCACACATCTTGTGTTCTCGTGATCACGTTGATATGGTATCTTGATATGGTATGGTATACATATATAATGTATGCATTTACTATTCTATTTCTCTATTAATTTAGTTTTCTTTTAACAGGGTGACCCTTTCATTTTTCCATTAATTTGATTTATTGACTGATTGATTTGATTAATTAAATTATCTAGTCTTCTTTTATTAGGGTGGCCCCATCAGTAGTCAGGCACTCTTTTTCTTGGGGGCCTTGTTTACACATTTTTTACTGATGTTTAAAACAACAGTGCATTGATACAGACCAAACATATAACACAAAATATAAAAACATGACTTGTAAATTAAATAATGTAAGATCACAAAAATCGTTTAAAGCCCAAGTTTAGTTTTGGGGATTTGTTTGTTTTTTGAAAGCTTTATACCCTAAGGTCATATCACACCAGTAACAGATTCTGAATGTCTTTCGTTTTTTTTAAATTAATTAATGACCCCCGAAATTTTCGGTACCCCCAAAATTTTCAAATATATTTTACATTATAGCATCCAAAGGATTAATAAGGTGTTAAGGTTTTCTGAGTTATACCTCAACGGAAAGAGCGGACTCTGTTCTTTCAGATGAGGTATAACTCAGATCAGTATACTCAGGAGTGAGTATATTATTTACTAGCGAAGCCATACTTACCCATTATCATTTTAACAACGCTATTCGCCCCCAGATCCGAATAGCCACCGGTAGCTTACCCCCTATTTTTTTTTTTTTTGGTATGCCCCGTGCGGAAGTAGGGAAACCCCTCACGCTGGCATATTATAAGGACCTCACAATGTAACTTCCTCTTTCGTTTAGGAACCCGTCCAGGTAGAGGTGTATTACGTAGGGAGGAAGGGAGGGTCCATGGTAAGTATGGCTTCGGCTAAGTAAAATAATAGTACTCATCCTGAGTATACTGATTTGTACTGCGCTTCGCCATACTTACCCATTATCATTTTTAACAACGCTAGAATTCCCACGGAACCAAAGGTGTGGAAGTAATACACCTTAGCGAGAACGAGGCCCACCTATTACCTGACTTGGGACTAAATAGTGGGCAACTCAAGACGCCGAGAGCGAATGTATCTGCACGGATTAACCACATCTGATTAGATAATAGAGATAATGTGTTAGCATGGTGCCCAGTATGACGAATGAAGGATTTCATTCGCATTGATACCCTGAAAAGGGCCAGGATGACGAATAAACCTTGTGTCATGACGGAATATTTTGTGAGTGAGAGCTTCCTGCGCACCTAACTTTATACCCGAACGGATCCAGCGGGAAATCGTATCTGGTGAAACAGTCCATGGGCTCAACTGAACTGCACAAAAGTTGATTCGTACTGACGAATACTTTTGTGGTGCGGCTTAGATACCATTTTAGCGCCCTCACTGGGCACACAAGCAGCGTCCTCTGAATCTGACGAGAATGAACTGAGCGTTGGTAATAAAATCTCACAGGGTTTAGACCTTCTTTGGTTCTTAGCAATGAAATTTCGTTCTAGGTATCATTCGGTCACCTCTGTTCTTTTCACATCTGATATGGCCAGAGTCATATGGACAGTGCGTGAATTAAAACTGCGTCTAGCCCTGATGCGATTGCTATAATGGAATGTAGTTTTGATAGAGCAGGTTAAGCAGTGAACATTTGTGCATGGGTTCAAATGGGGGTTAGTAAGGGGCCCGGAGAAACCTTGGGAAGTCCAACGGGGTAGTAAGTCCGTTTGGGTGCGGTCCTGCAGAAAGAAAGCTCTAGTCAATCTAGTTAGGAAACAATGAGGTTGATACGGTTTCCCCAATTATCAAAGCCAGCTATGAATAGCAAGCAATGGCCGATCTATACCCTCCGGATTGTTGATAATGACAATTTTCACTATCGAACAACATCGAGTAAGAGTCTGCAATCTTACCTACGAGGCAGAGTTGGATCAATCCTGAAGCTCCTGCACCATTTGTAAGAATCGGTGAAATCTTGGAATCATAATGTGTCCCTCTTCAGGATGGTCGCAGGAAAGTTGGCTGGGCCATGTTGGGCAGCTCTATTCTGATAAGTCTGCTTGGTCTCCGCGCATCGCCCTGAAATGGGCCATAGTGTTAGGTTCAGTTTCTCGGGATCTGGGTAAAATGATTCTCGTCCCCGGTTGTCTAGTAGTCCACTTGTAAGTGGCAGTGTCCTCGGAAGTCCATCAGGAGGTATGTCGTTGGTGTGAACCCTGGTCTCCGTGGCCAAGAAGGTGCTATTAGTAAACTGTCGCTTTTGTCCGCTATCACTTTTCTACACTTTCGAGATCATGGAGAATGGGGGAATGCATTTACCCCAGGTCCTTTCCATGAGATTGACAGCGAGTCCTCGCATACGCATGAGAGGATCGAGATGCTTTTGTGCAGTTACACTGGGAATGTTTGTTTTTTAGTGCGATGCGAAAAGAGTGATTGCGGGATGACCGAAAGGTTGGTGATCTTTCCTGTACTATGTCCCGATGTAGCTTGCCATTTCGGTGGGCAGTACCTTGCCCGCGCCCCCCCCCCCCCCCCCCCCCCCCCCCCCCTGACAAGGAATCGCTATGTAATTGATTCTTTCCTGGATGTAGCACGCTTTCAGGGTAGTATGTGTTGTTATTGCATCCATTCCCATTTCTGCGTCTGCAGACAGAGCGTTCGCGATTTGTCCCGCCCTTGTTTGCATATGCGACACCACGGTCCTGTTGTCCGTTTTATTAGGATGCACTGGTTTTGAATTGTGGTTGAAGCTGTTTCAGCCGCTAGTTGTCAGCTTCACTCCGCTATCAATTGTATGTGGCATGTTGTATTGTCCCGCTTCCAGCACCGATATATGTGGTCTCCTAGTGTGCGGCCTCCCCACCCCGTGGAGTGATGATTGTTTGTTATGTAGTGGTAGGAATTAGAGGAGTTTTGTCTTCTTTCCCTGGAGTAGATAGTCCGTGAGTCACTTCGAATAGAGCTCGCTCGATTTTGTGTGACATTGTATCGGATGAGTTTTGTGTTGGGAGTGGTATTTGGGTCGGTAGTGGGCTGTAGACTGCATTTGGATGTGTCTATCTTCAATTCTGCATATGTTTTCACACTTCATAAGACTTGGACAACATGCCCAAGAAAGTAAGCCCAATTTTGCTTTCGATTGGTTTGCCCGATATTACGTTTGTGGCCGATTTGATTATTTTCTCGATTCTGTGATCTGTCTGCGAGCAAGTATTCTGGTATGTCTATTTTTTGCCCCTAGAATCTGGAGTGCGTTGTGGGTGTTGAGATATTGATTTTTCCAGTGTTGATAATGAAAACCCAACTCGGTTGCTAGTTTAGAGGTTATGGTTCTATTGTGGGAGGCCTAGTGTTGTCCTGCTTGGCGCTAGGATGAGCGTCGCTCAGATAGAAAATATCTTGATCCCTCGCCTTTCTCACTCTGCCTGCATTATTCTGATTCAGTCTGGTAAACACCCGAGGCGGCAGTTCTTAGTCCTAAAGGGGATGAGCTTTGAACTGGAAGTATCGGTTGCTATTGGAAACCAGTATGTGTTGGCTTTTTCCGGCTTTTGAGGATGTGATAGTAGGCGAATCTTTTAGATCTATGTTGCCGCAAATTTCTGATTGGCTTTAGGGCTGGTAGTATCGTGGTGAGGGATTCCATCTTGAAGGTCTGGTTGTGTACAAAATTTGTTTAAACTTTTTTACGTTTAGGACCATCGGAAACCCCGCGTTTACTCTGCAGGAAATTGGGTATGATAAGTCGTCAGGGGGCTGTTGTGTACTTCCGTGATTACTTGTTTGGTTAGTTAGGGAGTTCTATTCGTGAGAAGCGCCCGTTTCGAGGGATCGGCGTCCTGGCATTGGGGTTACTGATTTATCTTTATTTTGTTTTGCGGCGGACAGTCAATTGGGGCATATACCCTTCTGAATTTGTTGAGGGCGCCCATTTGTCTTGGAGTTGATCTCTCCCATGCCTTTTGAAAAGGTGTTAAGCTCCCCTACTGGACCGCTAGTGCGGATTTATTTTGAGGAGTTGTATAGTCAGAAATGTTGGGGTCCGCCCTCTCGAGCGGGCTTTGTTGCTCTTTGAGGCAGGACGGGTGTGGGCGTTGGTAACTGGCGTTCGCCGATTCTGTTTCTTTGCCATGGTTTGCTGTCGTGGCACGAAAATTATCACGCTGCTCCACCACGCTTGGCTTTGCTTTGGGTGCGACCGCGGGAGTAGGCCCGGTCCCTTGTCCTGTTGGCGTTCCGTGACTTTGTTTACTTTGAATGCCGAGTTTTAGGGGGACTGAATTGGGACTTGATGCGGGCCGATAGTTGAGAAAGTCTTGTTCGGCGTGGTCGAGCTACTATATTTCATTCAAACGGATTGAGCTTACCGTTGAAGAGGTCTTTGCTTCTGCCGGTACCTCAGCAGCGGACTTTGCGTTTTCGTTTCTTCTAGCTTGATGGCCTTCCACTACATTGTCCTCGGCTGGAGCGAAGTGCAGAGGAGGAGTTCGTTCGGGTAGCTTGTTCATACTGGATAAATTGCCACACGCCGACAGGAGTTGGCGATGTTTTGTTGTTCTCGCCGTCGCTAACTCCAAGTCTTTCGGATTCGTTTATGGCCAGTGATACAGGTAGCCTCGGTACATTAGCAATCTCATGGAGGCCACATAGCACTAGGCTCAGATCTGCCGTGAGGTGCCATCATTTGAGCGAATTTTCGTGCGCCATCTCAAACTGTTTCCGCCGTGATTGTTTCTTTGGCGCTAGCGTCGCCGCATGAAACGCTACCTCTGGGACCGAAGAGTTGTTTTGAAGTATTTTCGTAGTCTTCGCGTGTCAATTCTTAAAGTTTTGTTCACTTTTGGATGTTGTTTTATCATCGAGTCGCGTTTGTCAAGTTTTTAGTAAACAATCCTTTGTAGGGGGCATCCATTTTTCACCGCTTTGGAATGGTTTGCGTCGCTGTTTTGCTCCCAACGACGAGTGTAACGAATATCGATTTTGGCGATTCGGTATGCGCTCCTGACCGTGGCGGCCAAACTGGAGGGCAGTTTTCACATGTATGTCCGCTGAATCGCTTTGCTGGCAGATGCGGCGGGGGATTCCCTTCGGTGATATTGTGAGTTGTGTCTCGTCTCCGGTAATCGCGCGGACTCGTAGGCCAGTACTATGGGCGCGTGGAGTTATGCTATGTGAGAGTTTAGTCTGCTTCGCGAAAACTTTAAAAAAAAAAAAGCGAAGCAGGTCCCTCCACCGTTTCTCTCGCTTGACAATAATTTGCGGAGACTGAAATGACTGCGAGTTCGAGCATCCTGAGACCGAGTTCCCATACGGAGATCACCGCCTTCCCCGCCGTATTCCTGTTGTGGGCTAACACTGGTTCCTCATTCCCCCGTCTGGAGTGGGATTTAGCATAATTTCCTGTCCGATTCTTGAGAGCGAGAAGATGTTTCTTTGCATTAATCACCCCTTCATGTCACTGTGCTGTGGTCACGTTTAGCTGGTTTTCCGTCCGCTTCTTTCCGGGGTCGGGATCGGGGAAAGGTAGAAACAGGAATGGGGATCCTGGCTCCCATGTCACACGGACAACATAGATGGCGGCCAAATGAATTGAGTCAGGAGGAGTTTGATAGGGCATGCCAGTACCAGTTACCCGCGTAATCGGTCGGTCCAGGGGACGAGCTCCCAAGTCCAACTGGCATTGGGTATTTAGACCGGATGCCCTCGCTTCATGATCAGATCTTTCTCTCCTCTGGTACCACATTCCGTAACGTTATTTGAATGTATTATGTATATCGGAGGCACTCCTCCCTTGTGTTCCATGTGTCAGTTTAGTGTCACTTACCGCGATCGGCTGCGGCTTTTGACTTCGCCGTGACCCCGTCAAAACGATAGGTGGCTATGGTTGCTATCCGGATGCGCTAATATTTACTTACGCCAGAAGCAGTCTGCTATGGTTACAAAAACATCGAAAAAAATTAACCACACGGGCCCCCGCCGTTTTCATCTCCCGACTTTGACTTCGTCGGCAAGATTACATGTATTTTGCTCGACTTATCTTCGTCGAGTTCGTGCTTGAGGGTATTGTTCCTTTTTCGATACCTTGTCAGCATAGACGAGAGGAGAGAAGACTTATATCTTGCCGAGATTTGTCAAAGAATTTTCTGTCACCGCGTGGTGCAACTATCGATCGGTACCGGCGGGCTAACGAAGAGGAAGTTGTACGTGTTGTGAGGGTCGCTTATATAATGCCAGCGTATGAGGGGTTTTCCACTACTTCCGCACGGGGATACCAAAAAACAAATAAAACAAAATAGGGGGTAAAGCTCGGTGGCTATTCGGATTGGGGGCAATAGAGTTGTTAAAATGATATGGGTAAGTATGCGAAGCGCGAGTAATATAACCCACGCTCTTAACCTTTGGATGCCTATAATGTTAAAATATAGTCGAAAATTTGGGGTACCCCGTAAATCTCCCCCCCCCCCCTTCGAGATTTTTCATTAATTTATTATAAAACACGATGAAGACATTATGTTCGATCTGTTGATTGAGTGTGATATGAACCTTTGGGTATAAGCTTGTCAGAATAAAAAAAAAAATAATCCCGAAAAGTAACTTGGGCTTTAAATTCACAGGAAAACGGCCAACATAATATATAATTTATGTCATGGAAAAGATGTAACATGAGAATGCCTCCTTGCATTCCCTTTATAATCAGTTCAAGTTACCTGATCTCAACAGGGTCCGGCTGGTCCGCCCTCTCCTTGCTCTCGCCTGGAGGACAATTAGAAGAAGGGTACAGCACAGTTAGAATGATTGGGAACACCGTAAAATGCCTCAGAAGAAACGAAATGAGGTTGAAATTAATATACCAACTATACCACTAGCCAGGATGTGGATTCCCAGCTGGAGAGGATTTGGCATCTGTATATTTGTTTACTTAAAGACACTATATAACAGTTGTGGAAGGCTTGTTAAAAATTGTCCAAAACCTGCTTTGTGACACATCTGGTCGTGGATGGACAACATAAAACACCTTAGAACACAAAAGTTTGGACAGTATGCTGTCACTGAGTACATATTTGCAATTCAATTGGCACATTAATTCCTATCCAGTGATAGGAAATTTCTGCAACACAGCAGTCTGATGGAGGAAGCCTGGGAATGGTCTCTCAAATGAACTTTACTTTTTTAAAGCACTTACTATCGTTTTAACTGCAATTTTTTCAGGGCTTCATTTTTAGAGCATGTCAGAGACATGGTAGCATGGGGAATCATGTAGCTCAGATTTTTTTAAACTAGAAACACTGTTAAACAGTTGGCTTTAAGCGAGAATCAAAGCATGAACATACGAGTATCTTAATTTTATCGGGACGATAAAAATAAGCCCCATAGAGAGGCACCAAGTCAGGTTTCCGGTGCTACGAGTGATATTTGAACCATGGTTTATTTTTGTAGTAATGAGTTCAACGTTTATACAAGATTTCACAGGAAAATCACCTTGCATAGTTGTACTTGATTCTTAGAGGTAATTTCAGCCAAGTTGAGGACTACCCCCAATTCATGTCATTTTACCTTTTAAATTCAACATTATCAAAATAAAAACACTACTTCTCTTACACCCTTTCACGCTGTTATCCCTGCGCTAGGAAGTTGGTAATATTATTTACTTTTTAGCATTAACACTTTTCTGCTTTTAAAATATATTTATGCCGTAATAGCCTCTCAAAAGCGTTTATTATGCTACCGTTTATTGTAATAAAAAAAACCTATTAATGAAAGCTTTGCCATACAGTGTTAACCTGTTGGTTATGGGAACCAGTATGTGCCTGTGTTAACTCTATTGGTATTTTTGCGATGTGTTGGATGCAACGGTGTTCTAAATTTGTTGCAGTTATATAAATGTCATCTGGGTAGAATTACATTTTTAGTACAATTGAAAATTTCAATTACGATCCAAAGTTGAAATTCTTTGAAATTTGATATTAAAATCATTATTAAATCAAATAAATTTATTTGAACACTTAATGACTTGTATTGAATTTAATTGGATACAATAGCCTTTATTTATTCAATTACAATAACAATTACTTGTAATGACAACAAATTCCAAATAATTATACCTTGTTGCGCTAAATATTGATAAACATTTGATAAAAAAAAAAAATCATTTTACAGTCCCTAAAATGCTATTTAAAACAAAATGAGACTTCAAATTGCAACATCAATCAAAAATCCATCAAATGAATGCGAATGGCCCATATTTGAATTTACTGCTTGATAGCTAAGACAACAATATAGCTTTTGTTACAGTTATGTGCAATAGACCCCTTTACTGCAAGTCGACAAATAATTTACAGTCAAAACTAGGTGGCAAGTCAAATCGACCCGAGATGAGAAAAAGCTTTGACTTACACATTATTCACTATATACAGAATTGAATAACGGCGAGTTAATTTTCCTATCACAATTCAGCATCAGCAAGCAGAGGTTTATGCTTAGTCCAAGAAAACTTGAGACATACTTTGGTTCATACATTACCATGGGTTGAGAATTTGAAGGGTCCTGTAAAACTTTCATGTTTCATACTTGTGGTGACACCCTACAAATTCTGATGCTACCTGTAGAAGTCACATGAAATGATAAAGCAAATTTGTGACGCTCCGGCCTAAGCTCATTTAGTAAACCATAAATTTTGCAGATGTCCCTGTACAATGTGTGTGGAAAGGAGAGGAAGCTTGTTACACCGGTCAAACCTCTGTGCAATCCAGGGCTGCCACTCAAAATTTTAATTTCCCCCTACGGCGCATACGTATTTTCCCCTACGGACACCACTTTTCCCCTATGCCTAATAACCCACCCAAATTTCCCCTACTAACCTGTGTTTTCCCCTACAAAATAACCTTAGAAAATGCAATATTTTGATCTCGCTTTCTTCTTCGGAGATGGACAAAACGGACGGTCACGAACATATATGGAAATTCTCTGAAAACCTTCGGGGATTTAAGAATATTTCTGAAAATTGTCAAAATCCCCTAAATCCCCTACAAATCATCAAATCCCCCTACGCAAGGTCATTTTCCCCGTAGGTATCCCCTACAACCTACGGTGGGCTAAAATCCCCTACGGTAGGGGGTTTCCCCTACGAGTGGCATCCTTGGTGCAATCTGTGCATGCACTCACTGATGAACTGGTTTGGCAATAGCGCCCTCTATTGATAGGTCACTCACCATTTCTCCTCCTGTTCCTTGGATTCCTGGTGGTCCTCGTGGTCCTGGACCCCCAATTGGTCCGCCTGGTCCTATTGGACCTCGGATACCTGGAGGACCCTAAAATAGAACAGGAAACACCTTACAGATTGTTGTACATTACTTATTCATTTCTCTACTTATTCATTTACTTATAAATAAACAAATAA
>JZLH01S0071868.1:7102-32513 GCA_001188425.1 Eucidaris tribuloides
TATTTTTTTGCAATATCCTCGAGGTCCGGCTGGTCGAATAAAACATTCCAAACTTGCAAGGTCAAGTTCAGGTGATCGTCATCTTTTGGCCAAAGCCACGTGCGCGCTTTGCGCGTCTTCAATGCGTGTACGGGCGCGTTATCAAAAAATAAATAATGCTCCAAATGTACTTCTATTACAGTCATCTATTAATTTCAGTGTCATTTGGAGGCATTCTTGGTGTTCTATGTTAGCGCGTAGCGCGTCTGTTTTTTCGCGCGCACTTAACTACTTTTCGCCGACCGAATCCGTCTGTTTTTTCGATGGTTTTGGATGTCTGACTTAATTCTACTATCAATGAGTCCTTCTCGCAGCCGGACCCAAAATATCTTCGCTTACGATTATTTTTTTACTCTTGATATAGTCTAAAACGTAAATGCGTCGCGCATGCGCGCGTAGTTGATTTGTGGTATGTTAAATCACCTTTTTGTCATCAATTCTCTAGAATTAATCGTGACCCCTTATTTTTTATATTAGCTTTTCTGACTAGACTATGATGTCGTAGATAGCATTTTCAGGCATGGCCTGTTTTTATTGGCCAAAGGTTTGTGACGTTCATCTATGACATCACATCTTATAGTAAAATCGTATTCGGGCATATCTCATGCTGGAGTCGAGTAACATAACCAAAGGTTGGTAACATTCAGTAACTTCAGGTCAAACGTCGTCTAGCTGGTCCTAAATCATTTAATGTCCACGGCGCTTCGCCGTACGAACGCGTACGCGCTACGCTTATTTAGAATTTTGAATTTGATGTTGAAGGAGCATGTAAAGGTGGTGAGAATGCATATCTTCTATCAGTCAGATGCTAACTTGATATATTGATTGTTTGCCACATTTTGTAGATTAAATGACGGAGGGTTTACGCGGATCACCAATTCGTCTCATGAAAGTTATATTAAAATCTATGTTATTTATTTATTCGTGTTTCTTCTGGTCATTCTTGTGCATCAGATATCTCAAGAACAACATCGTTTAATCATCTTGTAACTTTGGCAATAGTTATGCTCGCATGTCAATTACCTAGCAGAATGCTCCGGACATATGTCTGTGACGTCATCAATGACGTCATAAGCCAAAGCTAGTCGCTAGCCTACTTTGCAATATCTCAAGCCGCATCCGAATAAACCAACGACATTGGCAGAAATTAAGTTTAGGGTCAAGGGTAAATATACTTTTCTTTTGGACGCTAATCACTTGGTGCGGCGCGCGCGTCATATTGATATGGGACATAACTATGCTAAGTTACAAGACTATGGCCATCATCGTTCTTGAGATATCGTCTGCACAAAAAGTGACCAGAAAGATACATGAATAAACAAAGAAAGATTTTAACGAAATCTATGGTGATCCGCGGTTACGCGGATCACCAATAAAGAAAAAGAAAAAAATTCTGACGAAATCTATGGTGATCCGCGGTTACGCGGATCACCAATAATAATAATAATAGTCCATTTCTTATATAGCGCATAATCACCGATTACCTCAGTCTCAATGCGCTTGGATATTATTACCCTGGTCACTGGGATACATTACTAACCTGCACACAGATGTGCACCATTTGCACTCCCTTGGGAGTATTCCTAGCTGAGCTGCCAAGAAGGCGCATCAAGCCAGACAAATTAAGTCATTTTCACCCTACCAGGTACCCATTTATACTTCTGTGCAGTTCCAATTTTGTACAGAGGGTTGGATTTTGAGCAAAATCTGAACCGTAACTTTTTTAGATAAGCATAAATGGTTATTGATATCGTATTCAAACCACCTCCAACAAAAATGTTCACTCTTCAGCTATAACCCCTACTCATGGCAGTATTTTCTCTTTTATAGTTTTTGTGTTATTAAATATCATACTTGCAAAGTTTTATTTTAACACCTAAGTACATTTAGTTCAATGATTTGTTTATATCCTTTTATAACTAAATCATGCTTCATACTTCAAATCTAAACAGGTTTCATTTGGGATGCAAAGTTTTGATAAGATTTGACGAAACCCAATAATATACGTAAATAATGAGTCAGTAAACATAATTATCACTTATTGTGTTAAATTTCAGATTAATCTAACAAACCGTTTATATGGGTTAGCGAAGACTTGTTTGACATATCCCAGAACTGACTAAAGTTTAGATAATTCCAGTATTTAAAGAGAATACACAGTACTGGTTGATAACGGAAATTCTTTCATCAAACTTTCACATTTCATTGGTTTCCAGGTAAGAGTATACTACATTTGCATTATAATGTGGGACTAATTCACTTCATCTGCAATAAAAAGTTGATGGATTGGCAGTTTGAACAGGTGAAGTTTTCCATTGAAGTTCCCATTCCAATGCTAAAGTGTGTATGTCTACAATTAACCAATCCCACATATTGAGTTCTGTGTAAGTACTTTGTCAACAGTCGGGATTTGTGTAGCAGATTTGTCAACTACCCTCTCCTGTACTATAGTTACTTTTTCAGAATACCATCTGTTCATAGAAGGTTTGAAAGCAGCTGATATTAAACTGATGTTGTTCTGCAAGTGCTGAACCATTACTGTGTATTCTTTTTACACTTCCTCTTGTTTATTATTCTGTCACACTGGTCTTTACATTGACACATTTATTCACCTATGTTGGTTAAATTTCTTTAATTTTAATCAAAAAATATGATTTTAAATCTTACAGTCTGCCGGTTTTGAATATGATTAACGTGCAAATATAACCGTTTAATTGGGGTTGGTGGCGAGCCGTCACAAATATAATTCTTTTATCCAAACTCTTATTCATGCATCCCTTAAAATACTGACAACAAGTTCATTGGATCAGAGTATACACCACAATGTTGATATTTACAATGAAAAAAAAAATCAGTGAATCAGCTTGTTCTATTATTTGAAAAATTATGAAATTACACAAAAATACATGAAACGACCTTATCAGGTATCTTTATTTTGCCTTACCTTGCCTACAGCTCATTTTGCTCCACTGCAGGAGGAAAGCCTCCTCACCAATTCTCCATTTCACCCTATTCTGTACGGTCCTCTGCCAAGCAATGCCACAGTGTGCTTTCAAATCATCCCTTCATCTCCTATTCTGTCTCCCCTTCTCTTCTTGTGTAGATTCTTGGTGTCCAGTATGTTAGTATGTTCGTCCACCTGTTGTTACGCACACCTCCTTGCTATATTTGATTTTATTGTTAGAATAATGTCTTGCACTCCTGTTTTCAATTTGAGATTGTTATGTGTCACTCTGTCTTTTTTGTGATGTCCAGCATTATTCTTTCCACTGTCCTCTAGGACATCCTCAGTCTCCCTTGGTTGTGGTCCATGTTTCGGCCCCATAAGAGAGGACAGGTATGGTGCATTGGTTAAATATCTGTCTTTTTAGAGAGATTGGAATGGTCTTACCACGAAAGATATAGCCTATAGGCTTCAAACTTCCCCCAACTTAGCTGGATTTGTCTTTTCAAAAGACAAATTTGTATTTTATATACGGCTAATTAATCATATTTCGTAAGAATATCATTTGTCATATGCCATCAAAGCTAGTTACATCATTTCACCTATTCCCAATTATGAATTTACCAGAATCCACATAAAATCAGTTGGCACCAATAGAAGTAGTAGTACTTATTCGTCTATTGACCTGTATTCTCATTTGCGGTGCCCCCATACACAGACAGACAGACAGACAGACACACATACACACACACACACACACACACACACACACACACACACACACACACACACACACACACACACACATACACACACAATCACACATACACAATTATGCATTGCATGTTAAAAGACAATATTTCATTGTAAATGAAAATAATGGAATGCATCACATACCATTCAATCATTTTGGTATATAATCCTGTCTCATGTGTTTGTAGTACTTGACTGTTGAAACAAACTCTGCCCTCTGAAGGAAAATCACAGTATCGGACAGTTTGTCGATTTTCACCTTTTTGCATAAAAATACCAAATGAACCATGCTTTCTCATTTGATGCATACAGTTTTTGACAAAACTTTTCAGAAAGTCATTTCTTCATGATGTCAAGACACAGTATGTGCAGTAAACTTGGAGTGTCCCCACGGAAAAACACAGTATGTACCTTCCCCCAAGGAAAAACGAAGCAAAAGTTAGTGTCATACAAGACACATAACCTTTTTGAGATAGGGATAATCTGCATTGGATGTATTGAAACTATTTTTGTCTTTGAAAAAATAAATCATCAATTATGTATGAAATACGGAGCACACAATTCTAAAACAAAAAGAACATTTAAACATTTCACAACGCGAATGGCATTCTTCTGTAAAATGCACAGTCTATGACAAAGGCTAGACAAATGAGCAATTTAAGCATGAATGTAGGCTACACTGCAGTTGGTATAGCGTGCGTATATATTTATGGCAGCAAGCCAAGATGCACGCGTGTCAAGCCGTGGCGAATTCCTTTTTCGTTGACATTAATAAGGAAGATATTGAAAGATAATGGGTAAGTCACCTCCATAACGGGAAGAGATATAAGTCAAATTCCTGAAGCTAATAACATTACCATAAACGTAGTACTGTACATTTAACGAGATAGTTACTAGCCTACACCAGAGACGTCGATCCTGGGGGGCTGGGGTGGGGCGATCGCCACACCAAAGAAAATATTGGTGGGGGGGGGCAAGGCAAACATATCGATTTGCCCCATCAATAATTTTTACAACTTGAAAAATGCGTTATATCCCATGCAAATATATGTTTTAAAAAGCTTTGGAAAGCACTATAAAACCATTAAAAATGGCATAAAAATACAATTAAACATAAACAAATTGTCAATTTTTTGGCACGCTTCGCACGCAAAATTCTATATTACAATTTGGCGCCTAAAATTGTGGACATTTTTTTCACTTTTGCCCCCCGAAACATGGATTGACGCCCCTGGCCTACTCATAGTCTATAGTAAATCTATAATGTTTGACGTATGAAGATTGTAGTCTTCATGAATTCTGGCTGCCCCTCCCCCCCCCCTCCCTCCAACCCCCGCGTAAGCATTCTTAAATGGACTCAGTTTCTAAATACAAGAGTCAGAAAGATCTCAACCTAAATTCATCTAGAGCTATATCTAAACCACAGCAAAGACGTAGGCCTAGCTCTAGACTAGGACAAGGCTATAGCCTAGGCCCCTAGCTTGGATCTAGCTCTAGACAAGGATGGTTCTACCACAGTACCAGTCGCATAGAAAAGTAAGATTCTTCTTTTAGGAGTTTTATAAGTTACAGACGGACAACGGACGCCACAAACACCACCATGAATCCCTTAGTCTCGCTCCACCTCTCTGGCTCGTCAAAATATAACTAAAGCATGCAGAAAAAAGGAATACGAACACCATTATCTCCCATCCCCCCTGCCTATGGGTTCTTTCATCATTTTCGTTCCATATTAAAACAAACCAGTGACTTTCCCAAAGAAGGTGTCCTTTATTACTTTATACTTTCTTCTTTAAATAGTATATAGATCGACACTTCTACTTACTTGACAAATGTAGGCTTAAAAGAAACATTGTTTAGATAAAAGTCTGTCCGTTTTATTTCCTTTCTTTTCCCTTGGGTAAACCGGCCATTTTCATCCATTTCAAAATAATCTAGTTACTTGCCCATAGAGAGCGTCCTTTACTTCTTTCAAACTCTTCCCCTTTAAATCAAATGTACACTTACATGACAAATGTTTGTTCATCAATTCGTCGCTGAATTCACGAAGTGGCACAAACCTCCAAAATTGCGTCCAAAGTCAAATTTGAGTTATTTCCAGTTTTGTCATTCTCTGGCCATGGTCTTTCATTTCACAAAATTTTAGAACCCAATTCTCTTTAATTAAAAAGATAATTAAAGCGCCAAACAGACACGAGCCTGAAAATCTACAGTAAAAAAATCCACGAACCGGCACCAGCGAGCGCGCGCCGTAACGCCCCATTCATTTCTGTACATAAAACTCAACGGCGCGCCCGCCCTTGTGCCGGTTCGTGAATTTTTTTCTCTTGCGCGCGCAACACCACAGCGCGACACGAGCGCTTGTGCCGGTTCGTGCGCGCAAATACTTGTTGTCTACACGAAGTGCCACTTCGTGGGATTCTTCCTACGCTGAAGCACTACACAAACGACACCTGCGTTTGAAGCCTTTACTGTGTTAAAAATTTGAACTTAGTTTAAGGACAATTCGACATGTAAGGCAAGAGTAGAGTCTTGGCTTTCTATCTGTGCTTGAATCATACAGTTTAACTTCATAACAAATCGCAATGAGCAGTTTAAAGACTGATAAAATCTTTATTCGTGTTTTACTCGAAAAGTGATTTCGCGCATCTTCGGTCACGCGTGCCACTTCGTGAATTCAGCGACGAATTGTAACGTATTGACTAAAAGTCTACCCTTATTTCCTTGTACATACTTTTTTTTTCTTTCAGGAAATCAGTCATTTTCGTCAACTTTAAAACTAAACAGTGACTTGCCAATAGAGGGCGTCCTTTAACATTTTAATACTTTTCCGCCTTTAAATAATATACACTTTCATGGCAAATGTAACACAAAAACATTGCTGTTTCGATTATCAACAATATAAAGAATAAAAGTCTGCCCTTATTTCCTTGCACATACTGTGTTTTTTCCTTGGGGAAACCGGCCATGGAAAGAGACCTTCCCCAAAGTATGTGCATTTCTTTTAAAAACAAGTGAAAAATCCAATTTCCTAAGTATGCACAAAAATGGATATCTGGATAGAGTTTAACTACAAAATGAAATCATCTTCAAACGTTTTTCATTTTCGAGCGGTTGTAATGGTTAATATCTCGATTAGTGAAAAATGCACATACTGTGTTTTTCCTTGGTGGGGCAGGACTATAAAATTTAGAATCTGCACAATCTTACATGTTTTTGTCAAAACCCCCAAATGCATAAAACACTTACTCCGAACAGAAGAGTGTTAATAAGAACATGTAGCACACACTCTTCATACTTATTTGGTACAACAGAAACAAATCAAATATTTTCAAGTCCCATCTAGAGACTTTTAAAGAATATTGCTGATAACATTATTACAGTTGCGTATGTACACATTAAGAAATTGGGGTGTAGAAATTGATAAAATAGCAACACCCCAAGTAGTTTTACCCTCTACACACCTCTAAGGTTGTAATATCACACCACTTAGGATAATCCTGGTCATTAAATTCATTTGAATTTTCATTTTTACAACATATTTTTTGCTAACTTTTCACCTTACAACAAATTTTCATACTTAAATATAAAAATGTATGTGTTAACACTCGGTATTCCATAAAACAGGCCATTAATTATTAAGATTATAGTCCATACCTAGACTGAGACATAATAAATGAATTATACGTTATTATAACGGCATTAGATAAAGTTATCAAACTACTTCCGGATCATAGGCAAAGTTCTCGTAGACAGATTCATCGGGTGGTCTACTTGGCGTATCTCCTGTGAAATTCACGTTTCCGTACGTGTGATCCATATCGTTGCTTGGGGGCTCCGTGTTCCCATAGGTGTGCTCGTCTGTGTCTTCGAACAAGGGTATCTGCTCGTAGTCATTGACCAGTAGGTATTCTTGAATGACGTCATAGATGAGCGCATATTGATCCTGCAAAATATACAAGTTAATGCCACTGCATTGTCAATTGAGAACTGGGGGTAAACGGGTACACATACATTAATTGTGTTTATGAAATAAGTATTATCGAAATGGTTTCCAAGAATTTAGTAGTGTATGAGCATCCTGTTTGTGACCAAAGTAAAGATTTGCCACTGATAACAGCCGAATTGGATAAGAAGTAAATTTAAAATACTGACAAGTATTTATTGTATACAATAATGTACGAATAAAATTGATAGGCTGCCAGGGAAAGTGATTAGGAAATGTTACATTACATTTGTTACATTAAAGTAACTAATGCAGTCCCATTCAGCACAGTCTATGGGTATGATTCCGCACTTCCGCACAATGCTTGAAATTGAAATGCCTCGTGTGTCTATGTAGGCCTACTCAATCTGTTCGGAAGTTCTTTCGTTAACATGAGGTAATGAGGTAAAATCAGACATGTACCGGGCCTACGTGACCCTTGACCTATAACCTTTAAACTCCAAACTCTTATCAGTTTATTCATGCCTCACAGATCTTGATCAAGGGTTCATTAAAATCCGGAGGGCTGATTTTCGGTTATGGCATTCATGTGCTAAAATAAATACAAGGTCCCATGGGCTTTAAACTTTGACTTTTCAACTCTAAAACCTAATAAGCCAATCGTTGCCTCATGGTGCATATTTTTCTCATCACAAATGCATTACAATCCGATTAGCCCTCAGACAATATCACGCGATCAAATCCAATAAACCCGCTAAATTTCAAATGTATATTGTCAGTTTATTTGGAACACATCTGCACTCACTCTTTTTACCTGAATTATCTAATATTTTGATACTTGAAGACATGCATGAAATGAACACATTATAAACACTAAACCCTTTGCTACATTGCATGACAAGTGACTTCAAGTGAAATTGTGCACACTTCAACTAATATCGATACGATGATTCTGTTTAGTTCTATTGACTTACTATGATAAACGTACTTGGATAATTCTATGCATTATTGTGAAATTGTTTGAAATTACACCGCTTCCGTTGCTCCCCCCCCCCCCCGGAAAATGACGCCATTTAGAAAGGATGAATTGATGTATATCCCGTCAATTATTTTAATATCTCATTTTGGATTCTTACCTTGGTTTGTACCATATGCATCCTGTCTGCCCGAAGGGTCTTGACTGTCTGGAAGATGTCAACGGCGCCCTCTTCCTCGATCTGATCCAAACAAGTCTTGACAGTCCAAAACACCCCAGTACGACCACTGCCACTCCTGAATGCCGGGTGGTATTGGAATAAACAGTAATATGCAAAAAAAAAAAAGATTGCAAACATTACGTCATTCTTTATTCTAATCATGTAGTAGATACTCGGCCGTATACGATTATTTGATAACACGAAATGAATTGCTTTGATAACTCATAATAGTACATGAATTATTTCAATTCAATAAGAGACTCGAATGTATTGTTTTTCCTTAGGTCTTGGTCACACTAGCAGTTGCGACTGCCTGCGATTGAGTTACGACGAGTTATCGCAGGTGATCGCCAGTAGTTGCAGCTAGATCGTGCGATTTATCGTACGACAACCATGGAAATCACTTGTGATCGCAGGTGATGGTACGGTCGAAAATAGGTTTTCAAACCGGTTTGAAAACCTGGCTACGATCAACTTGATCGCAAAGAGGTGGCAAGCAATCGCCAGTGATCGTGCGGGCATCGTGCCATCACCGTACGATGATAGTGCCACTAATCGCACTTTCAAGAGCGAATTTGCATAGATACGAGAAGTGGTAAACTGATCGCGGGTAGACGCACGTGAAATGGTAGCTCATCGTACGATAGTATGATCCTGACTTGCGAATACCTGGAATGTGAATAATGCATTTTTTCGGTTAATATTAGTTGTTGCTGTGTAATAAAGTGAATGTCATTCTCGGGATCAAGTCCGGAATGAACTTCAACATCATCTTGTGCATCTTCGACGGAGGCTTCTTCTATTTCCTTCGCTACAGGCTTCGCCCTCTTCCTGAGCTTTCTTGGAGGCATGTCTGAATTATACTGTACATGTAGTGTACGAGTACATGTGGTCTCTATGAACATTAGTGGTGCATGTCAGAAGGGAACACTGATTTATACAGCAATGCGAATGATGAACGTAAAATAAATATTTTCCTTTGTTGAGGTTGTTAAAAAGCATTCCATTCACACCTTCTTTTCACAAACGCATAATTTTGCATATCGAAATGCCAACCTTAGCATCGTTTGAAACCAGTGAATGCACGACGTTCGTACGATGAGCAGAGGTAACCGTACGATTAGCTACCATTCATCGCAAGTGATCGCACGAATACCTGCCACTAGTCGCAGCTAATCGCCCGTTTGTATACCATTAGCCGTAGGTAATCGCACATTTGCCCACCACTTGCCGCAAGTCACGACTGTCTGCGGACTTGTTCAGGTGATTCGTGCAACTAGTGGTGCGATAGCGATTGGTATTCGTGCGTCGTACAAGTGTGACCATACAGCAAAATCGTGCGAGTTACTTGCGACCTGGCTGCAGAGGCCCTTGTCGTACGATTCATTTGATCGCAGGTAGTCGCAACTGCTAGTGTGACCAAGGCTTTAGCTGCACACAATCATAACTAGAATAAGGAATTGATTATTATCATATTAGTATTACTACTTTTCGTTCTTTATCAGTACGGTAGCTATGTAACGTTGCTGATCTGCGTTGCCCTGGTAGCACAATTATATCATATTGGCTGAAGTACCGAGTAGGACATTGTGAGGTAACATAATACTTTCCTATAGCATTAAGTTTTATGCATACCGATAGAAGTAAAGGCATTTGGGTTAAGGTGGGTTAATTCATGACTGACTCACAGGCAATGAACGATGACTGGTGACTTGGGACGTATGGATTGGTTCACGACATCAACAAGATGTAGCAACAAGCTATGATTTGGGTTGTTCGTTGGGGATCCATCACTGGGCCATCCCAGAAATTGATATTGGTTGACAACGTGAATAGCCTGTATACAGTAACAAGTAATCAATCGAGAATACACTATTATGCATTGATTATTTTTTCCATAACAAATCACACATATAAAATATGACGCACGCAAAGTAAATACAAAGAAATCAGTAACAATAATGTTTAGACTAATGCAAACCACACATTAAAGTATTTTTGTTTTGTTCTGATTTTTGACAAAACCGCATGATCCCTTAACATTTCCTTCAAAACCGATACTTGTATCAAGCGCAAATATGTACTTTCATTAGTTACAAGACAAAATATGAAGGGTTTATAGTCAAAGTTGAGCTCTAATAATTATGATCTTTCATGACTATACCCCAATGGTTATTTTGTACTTCTCATGAGGGAATACATTAAATTACTCGTGTCCATGGTAGATGCCGTTATTCCTTTTAATGAGGAACTACCCTTTTCATTGTTAGTTTAATTTACCCTTCACATTGGAAGATCGTTTCCAATGTGAGGTATACACAGCTATTGTCCATGGCCATGGCCATCATGTGGGGATTAAGCAAACACGCACGCACACACACCCAAACACACACACACACACACACACACACACACACACACACATATAATGATACAGTCTTAATTTTGTATAGGGTGGTCGGACAGTGCCGTATCTTGTACTAATATTCAAAAAGTTTTGAAAACTGTTGCACAAGTAAAATATCGAGTGATTACAGCCATTTTTATTTTACTCCTGTTTATTTTGTTTATGTTCAATAATGTATATTCTTGTATTTTGTGGAATTTGTGTAACTGTGAGCGCTTTTTTTTCTTCTGCGTTTTTGCCCAACTTAGGCGCCTGCCCCTTTGCCTTCCCCCAAATACACCAATGGGATAGGACATTGCGGGTTCGAAACCTGCCACGGCCGGCGTTTGTGTCCTTGGGTAAGACACTTCATCCGCATACCCCTCTCCACCCAGGAGTATCAATGGGTACCTGACAGGACTGAGAAAGCCACTTTGTGAATGAATTAGCTCCTGAGCGCCTAACAAGCAGCCGGGCTAGGAATACTCCCCAGGGAGTAGAGGTGGCGCACAATAATGTGCAGGCTTGATATGGGTCCAATGATCAAGGGGGTAATGTGTAACGTCGTGTGAGCATTGTTCTACAGTGGTACAAGACGATAAACCCTCACCTTTACCTTTTTACCTTTACCTAACTTTAGAGAAAAAGCATGAATTTCAATTACCTGGTTAATAATATCAAATTGGATTCACTTACAAGAAATCTGTACACCCTTCAGCAATAACCCACATGAAGAGCTTATTTCCAAAAGGTGCTAGATCTATTTTAGTATCTTTGGAGAAAAATGCATTTATTTGCCCGAGTTTGTATACGTGTCTTCTGAAATAAGACTTAAACTCGAGATAATTCGTACATAATCTTGAAAATTTACTGCAATTTCACATTATAACTAGATCAGTAGTTGGCAAATTTGTTGATATTAACAATTCCTTTTTGGTGAAAATTGGATTTAGCGCCCTTTGGAACTAAGCTCTTCAAATAGTATTCAGTTTCGGTATTATCACATAGATAATAAGATAGATTTACTTTATTAACTTATTTCGTGACCTATAGGCCAAATTAATGGGCTGTATAAATAAAACATTTAATTCCATATACACATACAATCATGAATGAAAATAGAAATACAGGACATTGGAAATAATAACGCAAGTTAATATACAAAAAATATAAAACA
This sequence comes from Eucidaris tribuloides, assembly GCA_001188425.1. Taxonomy (NCBI): domain Eukaryota; kingdom Metazoa; phylum Echinodermata; class Echinoidea; order Cidaroida; family Cidaridae; genus Eucidaris; species Eucidaris tribuloides. The sequence continues at coordinate 19,544 of JZLH01S0071868.1, forward strand.
AATAAATATTAGAGTAGACGCACAAATTGATCAATACATTAGGCAAGTGTAAAGTTCCTTCTCCCCTCCCCCCAATTAAATTACCAACAACAACAAATAGGGGATGTTTTAATTAAAACATTTAAGTTAATAATTCAAGTGCACAAGGTGTAGTTAGAGTCTATAGGGTTTTTTTTTTAGTGTATTGTTTTATGTAATTATGTCTATATGAACGGATTTATGGATAAAACATGGATGGATGTAAATTATACGGCTATCACTTATAAGTTTTCATTGGATGTATTTATGTTATAGCTTGCCATAAGCCCCTGAATTGTGAGAGTGGACCAAGCTCATAGGTTTTCTTTTATCACAATAAAGAGATGATTTAACACTTTGAACAAACTAAAATCATTACCTTGCCATGCTGGACTTGTAGAGTTCTGACGATGAGACCGTCATCCTGTTGTTCAGATGTAGTAGACACGGAGAATGGTCCATATTCCTCAGTGCCACTATCTGGCCAGTACTGGGCACATGTCTGTAAAAGTCACATTCATCTGTGTTGTAGTAATTTCTGAAATGCCCCAAATAACCTTGGCAGTTTATCTTTTAATAAATATCTGCCCATTCAAAGCACACAACACCAATCAACCCTACAGGTCTGTCCAGTGTCTTGCACACAAAGATGTGTTTTTCATCTCCACTATCGGCTGGGTGGGGGAGGATGATGAAGTTGAAGCTAAGCGACTCGTATTATGTCAGCCTGTCAATTTTGTCAAACAATGACATTCTTAGAATACCCGGTACATGCCCCTTGTTGGAAAGAGGCAATGCAGCTTAATTTACCAAGGATGCAAACAGGATTCGAAAAAATGGATTTCTTTCAAGGGAATTGTCCAACGCTTTAACTTATCGTCGGCTCACTGCAAGAAGGGGTTTAAAGCAGTGTATTGTCTAGGGAAGTTAAACCCTTTTGCAGTTAGCTGACGTTATACAAGTCACTTCATCATTACTTTTAAGGTTTTTATTCTTTTTCTTCTTTCTTTTCTTCTTCTTCTTTTGGGTCTCGGACTCTAATGCCTCTAAAATCTATCCATTCATCATTATGTGCCACTTCGAGAAGAAGGTTGGCCACCACAGCTTTCCAATTTTATCTGTCTCTTGATGTTTTCTTGGCTTTGTCATGAGACGTTACAGATAACTGCATCTTGATGTCATCGCTCCATTTAATTATCTGTCCGTTACACGGCATTTGATTCAATTTGAATTCACAGGGTATTAAAGTCCCATTAATTCTCTGAGGTAGAAAGCATGCGCATTGCGCAAGCGTACAGTCGCATGAAGAAACCTGCGGTTCAAGAGACCTACCTCGTCAGATTTGTCATTGTCGTTAAGCATCACAATACAGGACGGTGTTTGGTCAAAGACTAAGGACCAGAAGGAAGCAATGGTATTCGGTGTTGGCATCTGAGTCGCGATAAACTTGCAGCGAGTAGTCTGGTGGGGGATTACATATAAAATGAAATATTATGACAGATAAAACTCCATTTGCTCAATAATACCCTCCCTTGCCAAAAATATTTCATCATTGGTATAACGCATGCATTTTGAGTTGAAGGGGTCCTTTTATAATAATGTCCTGGTGAAGGTATTATCGGAAAATAACAAATAATTTCAAATGAAGTCAATCAATATTTTTTCTCCCGTCTCAAGGCGGGGAGATTATCAAATGCAAACACACCAACGGCAGAGGGACTGGAACACAAAATTTAATTTGTTTTCACTTACAGGGGCGGAATTATGAAGTAACCCTAGAAATGTAATTCGGTTTCATATTTACCGTGAAACAGTTTTGATGGTGACACTTCCAACAAACAAAAAATGCCAATGTGTTACTCTGAAACGGTCTCAAAGAGAAGACCGCACCCAGAAAAGACGAAAGAGCCTCCTATCTTCATAAGACAGTGTAAGGAGGATACGCCCTAATTTTAGACAGAACCTGTTCAAGCTATAACTTCTTATTCTTTTCCAATTCTAAAGGCAGTTTATTATTGCAAACATTCCAAAATGTACTGTTATGTGACCTTTTTTTACATTGGATATAATGTGGAGCGCAGGCTACCATCTTTAATTAGTAACCATATCCTACATACCACTGTCTAATGGAGATAGGAGGCGCTTTCTCTTCACTGGGTGTGGTCTTCTTCCTGAGACCGCTTCAGGGTAACATATTGACATTTTTGTTTGTTTGTTGGAAGTCTTGTGTTCAAATCAAACGCCCGGCATTTATATCCGTCATCCGTCATCAAGACATTTTTATTTGTTTCCACCCATGTGTATAATTTGGTATCCGGTAGGAATATAATGAGTGCTCCTGCCATGCCTATTTTGGCTTCCAAGCCTTGACTGGCCTCGTTCAGGAACATAAGAATGTATGTAATATTAGGAGCGACGACCAGCGGTACGATCAACAGTTTATCTTTATATTTCTGCATTTTCGAGCTCAACGAGTTACCAAGCAGGCTTGTTGATATATTATTTGTTGGTGGTATGCTGCATATCTTTTTCCCCAACGTAGTTTTGTGCTTGGATTTGCCAAATGAAACAATAACAAATGCATTCACTGTAGGATGCATTCATTTCACGGCAACTGCATAAGGATCACTTGTTGATAACTGGTTGGATGCAATGAATAAAGTCCACTTAGTTTCTTCAGGTAGCGCCCTTCTGCAAAAAGTATGCTAACGATATTCCGCAGACCACAAGACGTACAACACACCTCCATATTTGCGAGGTAAGAATGCTCCCATTGCAGGATCACTCTTTACTATTTAAACGCTGTAATAACATTAGTTGGAAGTCATTACCGTGCCAGAATGCTGTCACTGTATGGAAGGGCTTTGTCAACCATCAGCGGATTGATCATGTAAACACTTATAAATGAAAAATAAGTCTGAAATACTTCACTTCTATAATTGAAAGGGAGCCAATTGAAACGCCGAGAAATAGGTCTTGGGAACGCGTAATATACGCTGTATTTAGAATCAACCTTGCTGTTTGTTTCTGTATATTTCTTGTTTTCCTTGAATCTCCGTTAAATCGTGAGCCCGAAATTTCGCAACAATGGTCCATTTGTGTTTAAATAAGACATATATATATTTTTTTTTTCAGTGTATCCACGCTAACAAATGGTTTTATGTGTCGTAGCATAGCGAGACTACCGCATAGCTTATTACACAAGGAGTGTCATGATCATGCCATTTCAACTGGTTAGCATACTTTTTGCTGAAGGGCGCTACCTGAAGACCCCCCCCCCCCACCTCCCCCTTTAAAACCTTGGCTACTTTGATAGTTGTACCTTAACTAGTTAACAGATTTACAAAAGGATCTAAAAAGGTCACGATACTGTGATTTTATGTGAAATAAGGCAATGGGTTTCATGTTAGAGGCCATCCACTGTTTACAATGCTCTACTGCTAAGTTGTTCACCGACAAACCACTAAGGCATGCGTTACCTGAATGAAGCTTCCATTGATGTAATCTCCACCTAGCTCGTCAACAGCGTGTGTTCGAAGTATTGTTCGATTTCTCTCCACTAAACTCAAGCAAAAACAAAGACCGTTAATATTCAAATTGTATAGAGTAATCCAAACCAACAACACAAACATGCATTGCAACAGACAATTTGATTATATATTTGATGAGGACAGGTCGACCCACAAAGTACAAAATTTGGGGGCAACATCGCATGTATTTTTGTTTCAGTGAACCATTATAAAAGTTAACATAATTATAAACACAACAAAAACAGAAACACCCACTTTTTCCCGCTTTCGAAATACCATAACGTTTTAAGGAAACGGTTTTGAGCAAAATTGTTTCGCAGGAGTTCTTCTGCACTTATCGACTAACTTCCTTGTTAAAATGTGATTGATCCGTCAAGTCATGCACGAGTGAACACATATTGAAGGCAAAAGTGGCACTTTTAAAGTTCACAACACAATAGTAATTTGGGATACAGGATTTTGACAAATTTGTTTCTGGTGAGTGATTAGGCGCTTTTTATTTATACATGTATATCGTTTCAAATCTATTACACCTCCCCTGACACCTTTTCCATATCTCATGGTTCATTGAGCTCAGTTTAACCATTTTCATCTTTCCTAAATGTTGAAGTTTATTGGAGAAAACGAAATGCGATATTTTTCAGCAAAATATATCTTCACATGTTTACGAATATAAAAGGTTTTAACCATGTCGTGGTTAATGGGGCACACCCTATAAGATAAGCAAAAAGGTACTATTATTTCCTGTTATTTTGGCATAAAAAAATTCTCTTGTGACTTTTGAAAAATGAAAATTTTGCCTTCAATGCATGCTCACTCATGCATGACTTGACGGATCAATCATATTTCAATCCAGCAGCTAGTCAATGAGTGTAAAAACACTCCCGCTAAACTATTTTGTCGAAATTCGTTTCGTGAAAAAGTTATGAATTAAAAAAATGGGTTAAATTATTTTAATGTTGAGTTTATAACTTTTAACTTTTCATCTAGATGAGCGAAAAGCTATAGTGCGTCATTTTGGTTCCTCTTAATTTGTTTGACATAATATAGTTCCGCTGTCATGCGTCCTTCGCAAGGGTTTTTTTTTTTTCTTCCTCTTCTTCAAGAGTGGTCATCCACAGGGAATGGTGATGTAAAGATATATATAAATCATTACATAAATATCCAGATGCGCCACCATTATGTTTTAGACCGTCATTATGATTGCGAGTAGGACAGAAGTTATCTTGCTACAAGTTAATAGGTGACTACAACCCTCTTACCTGTTACGAAAAAAAGTATAGTGGTTGTATCACCAAGACATCACAAAATCAGAGGCACTCTCTGCTTTCAAGGGGTGGGGCTAACATAGAGAAAGCAAATACGACTAGCATTTTTTCCTCAAATTTTGTGCGACCATTATACATCGACTCCATTTCTCAAGCATTCCATATAGAATTTGCTTCTGCACGTGATGTGGAGAGCATTGAATTCAGTATTTGCTATAATGTATTGTGACCATAATTATCCTAATTTAGATCATCAATCATAATATACTTACGTGGGAGGATGTTTCCGTATCGATTCTTTGATCTGTTTTCCTGTAGCTTGCCAGATCGAATGGCGGAAGGAGGCGGCTCTGGGCAAACTAACTCAAGAGTCTGAGGAGAGACAGGCAAATACGTAAACTATCCTTGGGTACAGATTTACACATTTTAGTTATTGTTTTGCCTGCATAATACTTATGCAATACAGACTTCAAAGCATGGCTTAACCCTGAATATTGCAACTTGCTAAAAAAAACTTAACCTTGGTCTCAAAAAGGTCATTGACCTCTGCCGGTGACTTTTGACTTTATGATATTCACATACTTCTAAATTTGAAAGTCTGTATGATAAATTTTCTATCTAAGTTTTATTGAAATTAGAGCATTAAGCACAGTTAATTTCAAGTTTTTGTAAGCGGGGTAACAGACGGACGGGCGGACGAACGAGCGGCAAAGTGAAATCAGGGTATTAAAGCACAATTCGATTTTCGCTTTTACAATTTTCACGAAATCTGGAAAAACGAACCAGAATCCTACTTGCTGACCGTTTCCCAAATGGGATAACGGCCGGAATCCAAAATCCCAAATGCAAATGGAATCTGGCATTTTGGATTCTGGATATCGGCGCATTTTTCAGTTTTTTACATCCTATTTTCTAAATTCGATTTCCGTTTTGAAATTGGTCACGAAATTTCGTAAAACTAACCAGAACCCTATTTTCTAAGCCTTTTTTCAATCAGGAAAACGACCGGAATCCAATATCCCAATGCAAACAGAATCTGTGATTTCGGAGTCTGGATATCGGCGCAGTTTTCATTTTTCACATCCCATTTTGCTTTTATACCCTGATTAAGTGATCCCTTAGTCTCTCTCCATCTCGGTGAACTCGACAAAAAACGAAGAACATTTTAGAAGACCTGGCACAGGGGAGTTATTCATTTGCAAGCAGGTTAGTCTTAGCGGCAATCCGATATTTTCTCCGGCGAAAGTTGCTCCGGTGACAATATGTCAAAAGACCATGAGTTAAAGTTAGGGTTGTCATTGGGTTTCCTGATCAGAATAGGGTTAGGGTTGATTTTTTGGTTATGGTAAGGGTAAGGGTAAGGGTTAGAGTTGACGTCGAAGCCATTGCATGAAATAATTGTCGAATCAATATTTGCAGGGATGTCGCTGAAGCAAATGTTGGACATTCTGTATCAGCTTGTTTCTTTTGAGCATCCTGTATCTATCCGTTTAAAAATTAATTGGTTAATGCGGTGAGCGGTGTGTTTCTGTTGGATTGCATTTTCCGCAAAGTTCGATGGATCGTACGTGGTCACTGAACTTTTGCAAAATTGCCGGCTAAAAGTTCGTGGACCTGGGCTGCCGTAAAATATTGGGGGATGCCGGGCTCAAATTCATAACTGGGCCACCTCAGTCAGGGGTTATTTATTCCGATCACGTGGTTTTGTGATTTCGGTTTGGCCGGCAAATGCTCTAACGCAACGGTGACCCTTTCTATTGACGTCTTACGGTATGTTACGGTATCGCTTACCACTATCATCCTACAAAAATTAGGATAAATAGCGGCTAAACTTTACCCGCTAAAAAGACGGTTGACGGTGTTGAATGTGTGTTTCAATTGTGTGCTTTTATTCATTTATCCGGTTCATTCCCGAAAATTAGCTTCCAGAAAACACGCTGAATGAGATGGTACGGACACGTGACGAGGAAAGTGAGAATTTAAACGTTCATTCATTTATTGCTAATTGGATTGAGTTAAAGGGTGAAGAGGAAGTGGGAGTATTGGGCGAAGGAAGGTGTAATTAAGTCCATCATCATGGGACAAACTGAAAGAATGGAAGAATCTAAAATAACAGCGATGCCTGTCACTGTTATCATTGTTTACTTGCAACACGCATAAGCAAGGAAACACTGGTGTAAGTGGTCATCTATTAATTCATGAATCACTTTTCAAAAGACATAACCTTACATCAAATTCCTTTGCTAGATACGACTGTCGACCGGCAGGAACATCACGTTTCAGTTGTGCGAGACGAGCCACGAACTGGTTGGAAGGAATCAAGGTATTCTCGCAAACCAAGGCTTCCAGGACGGCGCCGTGCAGGAAGACATACTGCTCCTGTTTCGAGGAAGAACACAAGAGTCTTGGATCAAGCAATGACATAAAGTATTATAATCATCACTCATGGCATTTACTGGTTTAGATATACCATAATATAACTCAATCTGCGATCACTAGCTACTAATCTGAATCCATAATAGGTCCCAGAATATTTAATTTTGGTCTTCAAGGGGTATAATGCTTTATGAATTAATAACGACCAAGAGTCGCAGTTATATTTACAGCGAAGATTAAAAGTAGAATATCATATTTACGAATAGAATTAAAATTCCCTCACATTGTTAAGTCGGTAGACCTACATATCCATTTCTGGCATGAAACCAATGCCCAGAAACGCTTCCAAAAATTACCTTATTATATTTTATAGAACAAACAAAGAACAATATCGCGGACTGCCATGTGGGGTCATTGATAGTAGTCTAACATACTGCAAACAAAATTAATATCACGTTTTGCCACCTGAACATCTTCTTCGATGAGAAAACATACGGGTGTCTTCTGCTGAAAGAGAGCACTGATGATACCTACACTAGTCTGTACCATACAAGGACGGTTCTGCCTCATCATTATCACAAAGTTGTTGATGTCCACTAATCCTGTCTTCTTAGCTCTAGCCACAACGCTGTCGATTGCGATGACCACGCCAGTTCGACCGACACCAGCACTGTTTGATAAAGCAATGAGTTTAATTACAATTTTTCAGGCAAGCCCCATTGATAGCAAAAGTCTTACATTTCCAACAATTAAGTTTGATCCTACAGCTTTCCGTCGCCAAGACGCAACTCCAACAAAAATTTACTGCCCAAATAGTTGGTAACGTCCCAGTGCATTCTCATTGTATCGGTATTTTTTTTTTCAATTTTAGCCAATGTGCATGACCCATATGAAATGTAAATTTGAATGTAAATTTGCTGATTATTTTCTGATCAGCCACCAACAAAAAATGGTCGGACTAGGATGCATCAAATTACGTGATTTTAGACCTAAAAATTCAAAAATTGTTTCCTCCGTGTGAGATTGTGTCCCCTCCCACACCCTCCTCCGGGGTAGCCGCTTGCTGACGAAATTAACGCTAGCCCTACGTGAAGAGAACAGACAAAAACCGATGAAGTGCGATAACGCTTCTGTCACGTGGCTTGCCCTCAATACCCAAAAGCTGTTTACCTCACTGATACATGATTCTCGATTCATGCACATAACCATTACCTGCAGTGGATAAGGAGTGGTGAGGAACAGTTGACCTGTGACGTCTTAACTTCTTTGATAAACCTTAACAGCGATGAAGTGTGCTTGGGGACTCCCTTGTCCGGCCATTTGGTGTAATGAAACTGTTTAACCTCCTTTTCCTTTTTAGACTGCATATAGGTATATAAAGAAAAAACTAATAGTAATGAAATTTGTTCGAACATGATGAAAAAGCAAGCCCGCACATGGTGAAGTTGATATTGTATGTATATAACATATTGCGAAATATTTGGGGAAGTTTTTGGTATAGCATGTTAACACAGATTGTTTGTGTGTATGGTGTGTGCAATGTATCAGATCTAATGTCGTTACATACATACAGTCAGTCACATTCAGCTCACACATACGCACATACAGTAAAGATCGTCAAATTGTACCAGTTTAGTTGGTTAATTTATTACTGTGTAAGTTTGTTTGCTTCAATCACGGAATAAAAAGCCTGCTTTCAGCTGAAAGCTGATTTCCAGCAAGGCCGTGAACAAACTAGTAGAATGAAGGACAAATAATCACAAACAAATCATGCAATTTGCAATTAACAAAACGAACGACCATGAGATATTAATTTAAATATGTACGATACAAAAGTACGATACAAACAAAAATGAAAAAAATGTGAACAAAATTGATTTTACATTACAATGGTAGTAAAAGGGTAAAAACAAACTTATTTGTATTGTGACGGAGATATACGGGACATAAACAATGATAACATAATACGAATAACAGGGGAAACAGGGAAGTTTAGAAATTGAAATAAAAGCGTTGTCTCTGAAATTTCTTTTGCGAATAGCTTGAAATCGGTAATTGTTCTAAGATGTAATGGGAGGTTGTTGAAAAGCTCGGAGGTAGTATACAGTGAACTAAACACTGCACAAAAAGTAGTTTCCCCTTGTTCAAAATACCACAACTTTTTAATGAAATAAGTTTTAGCAAAATAACTTGGCAGGAAGATTTCCACACTCATTGCCTAAGGTCTGTGCGAAAATAAGATTAATCCGTCAAGCCATGCATGAGTGAGCATGAATTAAAGGCAAAAATGTCACTTTTCAAAAGTCACAGGAGTCATCTCTTATGCCAAAATAATGGTAAATAATGGCATTTTTTTTTGCTTTATTTATAAAGTGTGCTCACTGAACCCTGACATGATTACAACCTCTTATGTCCATACAACGTGTACAGATACACTTTGGTGAAAAATATCGGATTTTAATTTTTTCAACAAACTTAATGGATTTTACAATTTCAAAATTGGGGATGGATGGAAATTGTTAAATTGAGCTCACTGAAGCGTAAATATGTGAAAGTGCCAAAAGAATTGTTAGGGGGTCAAACGACAGCTGATTAACATAAATAACGCTTAATCATTTAACAGAAACGGAATTTGTCAAAATCCTGCATCACAAATCCCTCAAAATGACCCTTGTGACTTTTGAAAAGTGACATTTTTGCCTTTATTACATGCTCACTCAGTCACTCATGCATGACTTGACGGATCAGTCACATTTCCACACAGAAGTTATTCAATGACTGCAGAAACACTCCTGCCAAATTATTCTGCTCAAAACCATTTCGTTAAAAAGTTATGGAATTTTCAAAATGGGGGAACTTATTTTTGTGTAGTGTTTATTTTGGTTTGGGAAGAACAATATGGTATTTACATTGCGTAAACTGCAGTTGTCTGTGACCTAAATTGAATCCTAGATGGTAATGAAGGCGGGGTTAGATTACGCAGCATCTCAATAAATATGGAGGCATTCCGTTCCCAGAGCTGTTTTAGTGTTTTGACTTCAAGTATTAAACGACATGTTATTCTACAAGTTATAGATTAAAATGTGTGATGACTTTCTGTAATACTGAAGAGATCTTTCGAACACGATAGACAAAATAATACCTTTCGAAGAATAAAAGTTCGTTGTATGCCTTCTACACATGTATCCTCCGAGTCTAGTATGATCTGCAGATCACCAAACACCAACTTTTCTTTTACGTCTGGCCAGTACTGACGGCATTTGATCTGCAATATTGAAAGGGAGGAAGGAAATAAAGAATTCACATTATGTTGTTCAATAACGAGGTGTATTAAAAAGGTGTATTTCGCATAAAAGGCTTATACACTCCTGCTCATAATTATGGAATATTTTGTTGATACTTAAGTTCTTTCTCCTATATCGTCCAAAATTTTCGAGGTAAGTGTTTATTTCAAAAAAACGCAGTATGTGAAGCAATTTTTGGATTTCATGAGATGACTAAAGTAAAAACTAAAATACATTTGAGCGCAATAACAATTATATATTTATTGTTTTAAAAATCCACCAAAAATCATGAAAAAAGTATTAAAGTAATTAAAAAACAAAAAAAACTAATAAATTTTCACCTAATGCCAATTATCATTGAATTAACATCAGAATAGTCTATTACAAGTCTAATAACGCGTGTAACCACCACGTGACTCAACAACAACTCTGAATACCGCCATTTTAAACACAGGTTTTAGCGTCGAGTCGGAGGCTACAACATGCTCAGCATTCTTGTTTCGCCAGGGGTGAGAAAATATTAATCCCAGAAGTACCGTTCACGGAAAAATGGCAACTTCTAAAATGTCTCTAAAATATTCCATAATTATGAGTATGAGTGTATTTGTTGCACAAAAATCCTGTATGTCCTTGTAAACTTTAGTACTAGAAAGGATATAATTACTCTCATCGTAAATCACAATCGGTATGTAGGCTACAACTAGCACTGTAAAAGCATAGTTTGTACACCAATCATTACTAGAATTAAAGGTAGTCTGAACTTCTGAGAGAAAACTTTCATACTGTCATCACTCTAAATGTGTATTTACTATTTTTCTCATGTAGTGGTTTATAAGCATGAATACAATGTTTTGTAGATATTTCTGGAGAATCTCGATTTAATTTTGTAGTCATCTCTTAAAATGAAATTCTACATGAACTGAATTGAATAAGTATAGAATTTTCAATAGAAAGTCATTGTCGAATGATTACCATTTTGCCGATGATATCGTGATTTTTGCATAGTGTTTTAAATCGTTAAATTTACGTCATTTAATTTTCTAAGTTTGAACACTTTCGTACAAGGACGTGCTTACCTTGTCTCCTTCCTGTAGCCTGGTTACCATGGCAATTGTGTGAATATTCTCTTGCCAAACCATCCGCCAGAAATCAAGAATGGATAACGCATTTGGACCTATTACAGTGATACAGATTTGGAGAGGGAGTTCCAATAATCATGACAAGTAAAGGCATTTTTTAACTCGCCTGGCACTACGTACTTCATCAATGAGTGTATCCACTGGAACTACACTTAACGTGACTTATAGCACGGTGTATGTTAAAATAAATGTGAAATAAACATGTATGGTAGGATTATTAAAACACCGGTATACAATTAAAATTGTCAAAATAAAATCACACAGTGAATTCAACTTCTCGTCATAAGTGCCAATATCCTAGAAAAGAGATCCATTTTTTCCAAAGCTACTTAAAAAAAATTAGAAACATATATCTCTTTTCCCATCCTTATTATGTAACCTGATCCGTGTATAATTTTATTATTGATATCAAACCAAATAAAGAAAACGGGGATAACCATTATTTATTTAAAGTTTGAAACATTACTCATCCTATCTCAGTAGAGTTCACTAACTTTATTCATATCATTTTTTTTTTTAAATTCGTTGTTCGTAATCTATAGAATCACTCGCATTGAATGGGCCATTCTGGTAGGCCATAGTCCTGACTTAAAGACGTACATTACATATTAGAGCAGGAATATTTCCTAATGAGTGAATCTTCATTTGATAGATACAGTACACAATTATAAATACATTAAATTACCTTGTGAAGCAATATATGCACGTTTTTCATCAAAGCTCTGAAAGAGAGTGTATGTCATTGTTAATGAACTGTTTTCAATTGTAATCTGGAAAGGATCATTTCATTTCTAAACTAGAATGCGTTTTTCGGCTTTCGCGATTGCTATATTCAGACAATTCAATTTCAATTTATTTCCATATTTTCACATTTTTACATATAACACATAAAACAATATGAGATACACAACATAAAAATGATTTTTTTTTTAAACTCCATATTCCAATTCATTTGAGCAATTTAACAGCGATATAAATACGACAGAAATATTTGAATTGATACTTACGTAATAATAAAAAAAAATAATAAGGTAATACAGAGTGCATCTGGTTACGTGCACATTTACTTATGCAATTAAACAAAATAAATATCAAACAAAAAGCGTGTTTACTTATCATGCGTGCTTTAAATTGATGACAAACTAAAACAAGGTGAAAAAAAATATGGAGGAACCTAATAAAAAGTAAAACTTGTAATTTATAGGTCCCAAACTGATGAAAAAATATGTCGATTTCAATATGGGACACGGTAAAATATTAGGTTAAATAATATAACATAAATAAATAATTAACTAAATATTATCTGGGAAGTAGAATGGATAGCAATACAATGGAACTTCATATGTAAGAGAGCG
>JZLH01S0071886.1:0-11265 GCA_001188425.1 Eucidaris tribuloides
ACTAAGAGGATACGTATTTAATAATTTTTGGTAGTTTTGATGAGGACAGTCTCGACACGATTTGCTAATTAAACTTTTACCTAAAATTGCAATTTCAAAGCTGTTGGTTTAAAATTATGCGTGTCACATCATAAAATTTTGTTTGTAAGAATGAAAAAGCCATATCGACTTCTCCAGCATTCATCTGTTTTATGTTTGTTTTTTTTCTGGGAAAAAATGTAAATGTTAACTCCTTAACGAGGATAACTTAATTTACGTTAAAGACACACGCTAACATTGACCACAGTTTTAAAAAAATGTGAGCTACATAATCCTCTATGCTCTACGTGTCTTTGATTAGCGTCTAAAAATGAAGCCCTGAAAAATTGTATTTCAAAATGATTATCTAGTGCTTTAAAAAAGTGAAAATCTATAAGTTGACCGGATTCACCTGCCCGTTTCCTCCCATAGACTGCTGTGTATAGATCGAGGCTATTTTATACTCCACTGTAGTGGAAATTCCAGGGTGAAATTCGTTCATGCATATCTGGCAGTGGCAGCATAACTTTCCAAACTTTTGTATTCAGGATGTTTATTTGTCCATTTAAGCACTACTATGTAGCCAAGTTTGACAGGTTTTTTTTTTAAATTGAAGCTCCACAATGATAGCTCGTGTCTTTAAGACACTCTGTGACGTATTGACTTGGTTTCGCTCCGCGACAAATTTCTTACATTTTCAGCACGGATGTTTTTGGTTTTGTGAGAGATAAGACATGCATAAACCCCGAAATTTAAATCAGGCATACAATCCCAAATTTACTCAAATTAACTAGACAACTGAAAAGTTCTCGAGTTCTTTGTTGTAGTTATGTCTTATGACCGATAACTTTTAGTTTTGATGAAATGTAACCGAAAAAGGAAATTCTGGCAAAAGTATGACTGGAACTGCAAATTATGTGAATATAGGGGCGTGGTGCGTCTTTTAAACAAATTGGCTGAATTGATGGTGATTTCGTACATGACGTGTTCATTTCGAAATTGAAAATAATGATTAAATAAATAGATATATTTTGGGTCATATCCAATCCCACATATCTAATACCTTTAAACCAACGAACATTATGAAGCAAACCGGTGTGATGACGTAGTGGGTTAGAGCGTCCGCCTCACATGCGGAAGGTCGCGGGTTCGAGCCCCGGCCGGGTCATACCAAAGACTTTTAAAAATGGTACCTTCTGCTTTCTAGCCAGGCACTCTGAAGGGTAATACATGTAATAACATTTATGTTATGCAGGGCCCGCTGGAAGAACAGTCTATTTGTCTGAAGAATGCTACCCTGGGTAAATAAAAAAATATTATTATTATTATCATTATTATTACATGTATTATTATTATCATTATTATTACATGTATTATTATTATTATTATTTATTTTTTTTTTTAAATTTTTTTTTTTTTTTTGTCATGTCATTAATTCTTCTACGGATCAGAGATGGTAGTCAGACATCTAAATTTTTTTAGCTCTCTTGTTTGTGTTTATCACTTTATAAATCGTGATATACAACAAACACGTGGCCTCCTAATTGGAAAGGAAATTCGACATAGTTTCAAAAATGCTGTCACTATAATTCTTCATCGGCTTCTGTCAAATATATTAATCTCTTTACCGGTAAAATAATTATCATGATCATGTAAGTGCGTTTTAGAAGATTTTCATCTGTTCATTGGGGTAGTCAGGTCCCTTTTTGGAAGGGGGATTTCACTGTTCTATAACCCTTCCTTCCCAGCTCTCTGCCATTGCTGATTTACATGCCGTTAACCACCTTTGTATATCCACTCTATCTATTTATTTTATCTATCTATCTATCTATCTATCTATCTATCTATCTATCTATCTATCTATCTATCTATCTATCTATCTATCTATCTATCTATCTGTTTATCTATCTATCTGTTTATCTATCTATCTATCTGTCTGTCTATCTATCTGTCTATTTATCAAGTACACTTTGTATATTTATATATTCATATATTTTCATATATATTCAATAAAATAAGAATACATTTATATATTTACATATTCATTAGATTTATGAATTTACGTATTTATATATTTATATATATATATATTTATTTATTTATTTATTCATTTATATATTTATATATTTAAATATTTACATATTTACATATTCATATATTTATATATTTATACGTTTATATATTTATATATTTATGTGATTATATATTTATAGATTTATAAGTTTATATATTTATATAGTCATAGATTCATTTGTTCGTATATTTGTATATTTTTTATTGTTATATTTATACATTTATATTGTCCATTTTATGTACAATAAATACGTGCCACCACTATTACCGTTGAATCATTACTCATTATACGCCGCATGAAAGCTTTATATTATCATTTATTTAATTTTCTCGAATAGGTGAGGGGATAATTACAAGAACCATTCATCCACTTAAAATTGTGGGGTACACATCCCCCATCCACCTGCATCCCCCTACCCCACTTCTACTCCCTTGAAGGATAAGCAACACAGACAAGAAACCAACCGCTGACCTATCACGCACGGTTCATCACATAAACCGCATTTCCCCCTCCAGAATCCACCCGTTAATTTTGTCCTTAACACTCTCATTATCTCGATCCTCTATCTCGCCGTGGAAATTGTTATGACGCAAGAAGGTATCATTTCTTTTGCTTCATTCTATGAAAGTTTGAAGAGTATAACGCGTCTAGACTGACGAACAGAAAGTAATGACAGATTCCCCCGGGTGTATGTCATAAATTTGACAACCTAATGTTTTGTTAATGCGTGAGATATTCGGGTATCGGTCGATCTAGCTGCAGCTGGTTTGTTTATATGCCATGACTTTCTGATCTTTGATAACGATGAAATAGAACATAAAGACGCCAGGCAGTGAAAATAAAAACAAATTCTACGCTAAATGCTTTGTCATGGACATTGCCCTTTAATATAATATGTTATATAGTGGCATATAATTATATTTTTTATGTGTTTTTATTCAATGTATGGCAGGGCCCTTGTGAAAAGCAGCTTTGAAAAACTGACAAGGCCACCCTGAATAAATAAAACAGAAAATAAATAAATAAATAAGTAAAAAGTATTATATCGCTAGAATAAGTGTCAATAACTACGATTATGGTAAAAGAGCAAACAATGATGACAACGGTGATTGTAGGTAGTAGCAGTAGAAGTAGTGGTAGTAGTAATAGTAGTAGTGGTAGTAGTAGCAGCAGCAGCAGCAGCAGCAGTAGTAGTAGTAGTAGTAGCAGTAGTAGTAGTAGTAGTAGTAGTAGTAGTAGTAGTAGTAGTAGTAGTAGTAGTAGTAGTAATAGTAGTGATAGTAGTTGCAGCAGTAGTAGTAGTAGTAGTAGTAGTAATAGTAGTAGTGTAGTAGTAGTAGTAGTAGTAGCAGTAGTAGTAGTAGTAGTAGTAGACAGTAGTAGTGGTAGTAGTAGTAGTAGACGAGTAGTGGTAGTAGTAGTAGTAGTAGTAGTAGTAGTAGTAGTAGTAGTAGTAGTAGTAGTAGTAGTAGTAGTAGTAGTAGTAGTAGTAGTAGTAGTAGTAGTAGTAGTAGTAATAGTAGTAGTAATGTGCAGGCTTGATGTGGGTCCAATGATCAGGGGGTAATGTGTGACGTCGTATGAGCACGGTTCTACAGTGGTACAAGACGATAAACCCTCACCTTTACCTTTTAGTAGTAGCAGTAGTATTAGTAGTAGTAATGATTATTATAAGTCTATCTTAAAATACAACTTAATATTTACCATTACCAAAACTTTACTGCCCTTTACATAAATAATGGAATAAGTTGGTGCGGACAGTTACCCAGTTAGGACAGCTGTTAGAAACAAAAGGTAGTTGGTAGAATGTAAATTATAATTTAGTATAGTTGAAATGAATTTATTATTATGTCAAAGATAGTAACAATTGCTAATAAAACGCAAAAAAAACCCAGTCATAACATAATATGACATCAATTATAGCAAAACTGAAGGAATTTGTTGTATTTGTATACTTGTAGTTATTTCGGAGGGGGGTGCAATGGAATTGGTATTGAAAATAATGAAGTTTTCTTGGTAAGGATAGTTGCATAATGGGGATAATTCACTGGCGTAGACAGATCCTCAGTTTTGGTGATGATGATGTCACTGATCATATAGATTATAAAAAAAGTTATTAAATATCTCGAAAATGGAAGCGTTAATTTCAAGACAAGCCTTGCCTTGAAACTTAACGCTTCCTCTGTCAAGACAGAAAAACAACAACAACACACACACACACATGTGGAAAAAGCGGTGTTTCACCATTTTGCTCGATTGGATTACAATATAAAGTCTGCAATTAAAAGCATTATTTATATTTACATGATTTTTGTTTTGGTGGTTAACTGGATGCCTTGAGCAGCTGTTGAGGTTGGCGACATGCCTTCATCAAGGACTTTGAAATTTTCTGAAAGCTTTCAACTAACGATCGAGGATGTGAAAGTTTAATGATCATATCAACCGCGCCACCTATTGTTTGTGGCGCGCATTATGCTACACTTAAAACAAAGACCTAACATCATTTCTTATGACAGCTGCCAGGGTATTATAACTGTCGATTGTTAGGAGTCATTAGACCCACTTCCGCTTCCGGCTCCCGCGTAATTCAATTCAGCGCGCTATATATACCCACAAACGGTGAGTGGGCAATTAGTATGACAATTCAATTAGGAACGCCTGCCACTGTTTGCTGACGGTAATTGACCTGTAATTTATTCCTCGATCCGTCAATGGGACTTGTCTACCAAGTACAACAAAGGGGAAAGAAGAAGAAAATTGAAGACAAAAATGGAAGGAAAATCGGCGGGAAAATTAAGAGCAAAGAATAAGAACTGGAATAACAGTAGTCAGGCTGCCAATGCACCAGTGAAATTAATTGCATATTCCATTGTCTACTTCGCGGACCACCTTCGCAGAGGCGGAGTCTAGAATTAAGACTAGAATAACGGCTACGGTAGGGAGTATTATGATTAAATAAAAAAAAAAACCATAGAAATCTGAAATACTAGTAAAATACACTTAACAATATAGTCTGACTGCCAGACCATTATTCTGGAATCAACAGCCAAACCTGTCTTACATCCGCTCCGCGGATGGCCCCTGCTTTGCAGGGGAGGTCTGAAATTCAGACTATTAACAATAAGATATAGATATTGGAAAATGGTGTAACTTTTGTTAAAGAAAATATTCATTTATATTTTCAAAACAAAGTTAAAGCAAAAAATATACAGTACTGCATAGCTAATGGAAACAAAAATGGAAATCTGACAAACTAAACAAATTGAGAACTTTCTCCAAAACTCCAATTTGGGAATATTGTAACACAAAATCTGCAAAAGTACATTTGAAGTAGAAAAAGAAAGGGATTTATTGACATCTTCGCCGTGACAAATAGCAAAGGGAAACAAAGGGAAACTGCGTTTTCTCAAAGTTGTTCGAAGCAAAGGACTATCATAAATATGCATATTACAATATACACATTTCTTGGTATGAGACCTGCATTTAAAATGTAGCAAGGTCATTTTGAAGCTTGTGCACTGAACATTTAAAACTTCCATATGTACACTGAACAAGATAGTGGTTTCTGCATTTCCCTATCTTGTAAATAATATTGGTATGTTGTATTTTTTTGAAATATTGTGTGTTGTCGATGTATACATAAGTTTGTGTTGTATTTATAATGCAGTGTATATATTTTGTTATTACGTTAAATTGACAAAAATGCAAAATAAACTCAATCAATCAATCAATCAATCAATCAATCAATCAATCAATCAATCAATCAATCAATCAATCAATCAATCAATCAATCAATCAATCAACATTAAAATTATGTCATGGAGCAAATTGAAAATTTCTACGCTTATGACGCTAAAACGACAAAGAGCCTTGCAGAGTTGGTCTGCATGTTTAATTTTCCAGGCAACTACGCTAAACAGGGACACATTTGGAAATTCACATTCATGCAGACATCTAACGCATCCACCGGGCAATCTTATTCACAAAATGTGACGTCCCCGGAACACTCTATTTTAATTTCCTTCTCCACTTAACAGGCCTTGGTATGTTATTCTGCGACAGACAAGGATATAATTCAAGTTTTCAATTTCCCCCAGTGATACTTAAAACATTTTTGTATCCCTGACCCCACCGTCTGCAGACATTTGTAATGATATCGTAAACTAATATATTACTGGATTTAATTCTTCCGGAAGAACGTATAGTTTCCCGTCTCTTTGAATAATGTTGTTGTACATCATGTTATACGGCAGAAGCAGCCTGGGGGAAGAGGGTGGGGGGGGGGAGGGGTGACAATATGAATGACCGGCATTTACGTTTGACAGCGTCGCTTCCTGCTGTATACATCACTGTTGTCGTCAGGGTTGAGAGTTTGGCGTTTTTAACGCCAAAAACACCAAATTTGGCGTTTTTAAATTTCGTTTGCCGTTCAAGAATTAAAAGTGCATGCCAAAACAGATTTTTGGCGTTTTACATTGGCATACCTAAAGAATCATTAGAAACCTAATTTTCAGTAAAATAGGTGCCACAACTCACAAGGGTCCCAAAGTAGCAGCGCGCGTGTACTTCACGGGCAAAATCTGGCTGCGCGTAAACCGCGGCACCCACATTTTCGACCACGGCAGAGGTTTCAAAAGTTGACAACGTTATTTCTAACCATATCTTGGGTATGTTACCCATAACATTGCGTCAAATGCAATTTTTTTTTCCGAATTTGGCGTGTAATGTGGCGTTTTGAGGTTTGGAAAACTGGCAATCCTGTTTTTTCGTATGCTTAGATCATTACTCTTCTACAATGCTTAAAATTAAATTATGTCAGGGCTTCGACGAGCAGGTGATGTTAAAACTACCACACATTCAAGGTATTAAGAATATTGTGTGATAGACATTACCCCCGGACCATGTAACTTTAATAATTGGCACACACACCCCCATCCGTAACAGATGGTCGCATCTTCATCATCATCATCATCATCATCATCATCATCATCATCATCATCATCATCATCATCATCATCATCATCATCATCATCATCATCATCATCATCATCATCTTCGTCTTCTTCTTTTTTCTTCTTCTTCTTCTTCTTCTTCTTCTTCTTCTGTTCCTTTACCCATTTCTTTTATTAATTGAGTATCATTATTTTACAAAGTATTTAAATAATAGTGTTTGTCTAAATTATTGTGTCTTATTTTTTTCATCGGGCCATAGAAAATGATAGTGCAGTGTACTTATCATCATATTGTACCAGTTATATTGTAATTTCTTCTCCTCCACATGCTCCCCCGCCACCTTCTCGTGGTTTTTGTTTCGATGTCCCCACAGACGAAACAAAAATAAATTCATCAACAAAAAAACTTTCCCACCATTCCCTAATCCATATGCATGTTATTCAAGTATACAATTATCACGGAAACGCTAAACCAGCGATATTCTATTTCGAAACTTGCAAAACGCGCTGGTAAAAAGTACACTAAGAACTCTGCGCTCTTAGTCATGAAAACATACCATTTTCTTTCATTTCCGTCGTTCCATTACATGTACATCTATTTCCAGCCACATAGTTTTTTCATATTCGTCTGATTTTAAAATTTCGGTATCATATAATCTTGACATATTGTTTCGTTTCGCTTTAATTATCTATTGATTTCTGCACATTTTTATGTTTTCCCGTAGTTGTCTTTCAGTTAATCTTTTTATAGAACTGTAATTAAACTTATGATTTATTTTTCAATTTTAAACATTATTTGGTGTTTTTGCCTACCTATTATTTTACATAAGTAAGTCTATACCACTTGTATTTTTTTTATTTATTTACTCGTGCAATGTATGAATTGTAAGGATAAATTTTGTTGTGTTTTTATATTTTTATGACTTTGTATT
Source organism: Eucidaris tribuloides (assembly GCA_001188425.1). Taxonomy (NCBI): domain Eukaryota; kingdom Metazoa; phylum Echinodermata; class Echinoidea; order Cidaroida; family Cidaridae; genus Eucidaris; species Eucidaris tribuloides. Next base: position 7,977 of record JZLH01S0071886.1, read on the forward strand.
CTTATCTACGCAGGGCTTTCGTGTAAAGCAGGACCACTTCCGTCAGTGGATCTGAATGAAACTACCCTGCTAAAAGAAGACTTCAATAAATAAATATAATCAATGTTATATTTCCTATTCTGATATTGAGGTTGTTTGTCTTAAAATAACTCTTTATTCTTAATCATTCCATTCCTTTCTACGTGAATACTCCCTATGTATTATCAAAACATTATCATGTCTTCAAAGATATACAGAGAAAATGGAGAAAGAGGGAAAGGGTGCGAGGGAGAATGAAAAAAAAATGAAACGATGAAAGTGTATGTCACATGCTAAGCCGTGTAATTGACAACTTCCAAGGACCCCATGTAATGTCTATATACGCGGTCGGATATAGGGTGACTTAAAGTTTGTAACACCCCTAAAGCCTTTTCTCTTCTCGTCTTAGTTTTCTTCTTACATTATTTGAGAGGGGAAGGAAGGATGGAGGGGGTGGGGGGAAAAGGTGGAGATGATTCGTTAATAAAAAAGAGTAGCGAGACGACAAGATGCAGTCGCAGGACATTTTTTCAGCAATCTATTAATCTTGTGTTGAAGACATCGTTTAACATTGTGGCGGTTCATTAAAAAGATGGCAAACTTAGATGTCTCAGGTATATGATTGTGCTGAAATATAGAGGACAAGACACTCGAAAGTTCTGCCATCGCTAGAAAAAAAATATGTATGGATAAACATCGCACATACTTTAAGCATCTGCCAGATTCTTTGTTGTTTCGCCTTTTAAAGCCGTAAATGATTAGTTCGATTTTTTTCAGTGCTCGATCTTCAGACCTTATCCAGAGACACTAATAGCATGGAGAATCATGTTGCTCAGATTTCTTTTTAAAACGGGAAACATTGCTATACTAAACGATGCCCTTGAAAAAAAACCAGAAACATAACATGAAATGGAACAGATGAATTACATCTATACCTTAAATCCTTATTCCACACCCAAGATGATTCCATAATTAATAGGCTATGAAAAGATTAAATTCTACAACAAACCCATTACAAAATTAAGTTTGATAAAACAGAGTAAACAAGAATATTCCAGTCAAGAACTTAACATATCAGATTATGTAATTTCAAGGGTGACAGAACGGGGGTGTAGAATGTGAAGCCCCCCTTTAAAAAAAACAACAACAATAGTTTTTTTCCAAACATGGTGACGAGTCCCCTTCAGTGTTCCATTTGACATTTAGTGCACTATTCTCCTGGCTTGTTCCCACCAAATGAAAATAGCCTACGTTATGCCACCCACGTGTAATATCATTAAAAAAATAGTTGACACTGTAGGAGTTAGATCAATATCTATCGTCTTGATCTAGATATTCATTATTTCTTAGACAATTCTGTATAGTTTTGGGAACTGCAATATGAGCGGGTACTCCTATGTGGTGTGAAAAATAGGAGAAAGATAAACTAGAATAAAAATCAAAACCCACACAAACACGCCCACTTCAGAAATTCTACAGCGACGTAGAGATTTGCACCCTTCCCCTTGTCCAGGGCTTGTGTAGGGGTCACAATGCACCTCATTCCCCCCCCCCACCCCCCGATCTTCATATGGGCTTACAAGTTATTTTTTTCACGGGGGAATCAATCTTCCTCTCCCAGTAAGTTTAATCTTCATTGTGCATTCATCAGAAAGGCAAATATTCTGAGGCACATATCTAAACTTAAAACACAGGTAACCTCGCTTTATCGGACCCTTAGTCTATTAGGCTCTGTTTGATAATTCTATCAGACCCTTTTTTATAATTGGTCAATCCAACTATCTGTCTACTGGACCCTCGGCCTATCCATCCCTTTTTGATAATCTGTCCATCCGATCATCGGTGTATCGGGCTGTAACTGTTTCAGTAAAAATCTCCAGAGTGATTGTTACTATGAAACTACAAATAAAAGAAAAGAGTAACACACATTCAGCTTTTAAAGAGCACTTCATTTTATTATAAAAATGTATGAAAATATTTTCTGCTTGAAGTACATACAGCAGCTTGCAATAATAACAAAAATATGGCAAATATATTTAAATTAAATTCTGATGAATGAACAATATGGTACTTACAGCAGACTCTCATAACAAGAAACTCTTTGGGACTGGGAAAATTCCCTTGTTATATCAGAATTTGTTAGACAGGCACAAAAACAGCAATACAAAAAAATAATAACTTTGGAACCAGAAAAATTTCTTGGTTATTATGAAATCTTGTTGTTCTTTACAACAAGAGTCTACTGCATAACATGGAACACATAAATAGTCAGAATAATTAGAATTCAGTAATATATCAAAATAAATATTTTATTATACTGATTTGTAATTTGGTATATTACTAGAAGACTCTGCAATTGCAGGGATTTTATTATTATAACTGTCAGTAAGATAAATGAACATTTGACTACTATCTGAAGAGTTGTATGATTATTAAAGACATAGGCTGACATTGTGGAGCTTTAATTTTAAAAAAAATGGTCAAACTGTGATATTTGAGCTACAGAGTAGTGTTTATGAAATGGAAAATAAACAACCTAAAATGCAAAAGTTTGGAAATTTATGCTGCCACTGGCAAGATATGCATAAATGAATATCACCCATGAATTTCCACTGTGGTGGAATATAAAATAGCAAAAATCTATCTACACACAGTAAGTCTATGAGATGACACATGGGCATGGTGAATCCAGTCAACCTGATTACTCATAGATTTCACTTTTTTAAAGACACTATATAACAGTGTGGAAGCCTTGCTTAAAAAATTGTCAAACCTTGCTTTGTGACACATCTGGTAGTGTTTGGATGGACAAATAAACACCCTAGAACACAAAAGTTTGGACAGTTATGCTGTCACTAGTACAATATGTGCAAATTCAAATTGGCACATTAATTTCCTATCCAGTGATAGGAAATTCTGCAACACAGCAGTCTATGGAGGAAAGCTGGAATGGTCTCTCCATGATATTTACTTTTTTAAAGCACTTACTGATCGTTTTAAACTGCAAGTTTTTCAGGGCTTCATTTTTAGAGCATGTCAGAGACACTGGTAGCATGGGGAATCATGTAGCTCAGATTTTTTTAACTAGAAACACTGTTAAACAGTGGCTTTAAAGCACGTAATAATCATTTTGAAATACAATTTTTTTTCCAGGGCTTCATTTGTAGACCTTATTAAAGACACATAGAGGATGGAGAATTATGTTGCTCACATGTTTTAAAACTGTGGTCATTGTAAACTTGTGTCTTTAAACTTCATGGAGGAAATATAG
>JZLH01S0071886.1:27342-37949 GCA_001188425.1 Eucidaris tribuloides
CTTGAGTATCCTCACCTTTAGTCAACTCTTGAAATCAACAAATATTAAAAAAGAAATCCTAATACATTCCATCACTTCTAAATGGAATACCAATTACTGTTATTATGGTGTTTTCATGAAAAAAAAAGACGTCTTTCAGATATTTTTCCGTTAAATCCTGGTTTTGATTTTTTTTTAATTTGTATTATCAATTTATTGTTAACATCATGAAAAAAAAGATGTCTTTCCGATATTTTTCCGTTAAATCCTGGTTTTGAATTTTTAAAAAAATTTTGTATTATCAATTTATTGTTAACATCATTATCGTCATCGTCGTCATCATCACCATCATTATTTTCATTATCATCACCATTATTATTTTCGTTATCATCATCATCATCATCATATGCTTAACAGTTGTCAGAGGGCTCGAGTTGAGATACCCATTGCTCTTGTATCAAATAATATGCTAGTGTTTTATCTCCCTTTCCTTGTAAATCAATAGTTTCATACTTGGCAAATAAATGTCCAACTACCTTTTTTCTCTGTAAATCATGAAGTTCCCTGCTATGTCTCTTGCATTCTTCTTGGATCTGCATATATGCTGCATGTTCATGGGACAACTGTGAAGACAAATAAATATAAAAGATTAAATGACTATCGATATATCATGTTTCCAGACATTTTGAATATCATATTACAAGTTCCCTCTCTTTTAAAACACATCTACTGTAATAAGTGTTTTCTTGCGACTAAAACCATTGTAACTACTGCATTTTATTGCAGTGAAGAAAACAAGTTTCCATCTTTGCTTGTTTAACCCATTGGAGATGATTTCATTTCACTATAACATGCATTTTCCATAGACCCCAACACGAGTAATTCGTACTTAGTGTCCAACGGGTTACTGAGTAGGCAATAAATAATATGTAAGTTACACTTGAATAATATTCAGTTTCACATATGCTATAAACACACTGTATATAGCATGTCAAAAAATCTACCAAGAAATATGTAAACACACAGATAAAAAAATCAACAACAACAAAAAATAAAAGATATAGATAGAAACAAAAAGAGAATCTAACAATCTAGGGTGGAAATTGTATTTCTCTTGTGCAAAAGCACACAAAATGACTCTTCATAAAGACCAAAGTAAACAAAATAAATGTCAAAGTTCAATGCATGAACTATTATGCAGAGTCATAATATTCTCCTGAGCACAAAAATCCCATCAATAAAATAACTTTATGGTATTTCCCTAGCATGCACTTAAAACTGTACAGTATGCAACATCAGATATTTGACAGATAACACCCATCTAAACAACCTTACATCATATGCCAAAGTTCAAATGATTGTTTGGGAAGTGACATTTGATATTATGAATTTTTTGGCATGATAATGGGCATATCATCCTGTACTTCCCATCCCGAATGGTAGTAGTACACACGAGGGACATACCCAAAGCAAAGACGTGCATATACAGTTCTCCAGCTGAGTGGGGTCATACCCAGGGAAAAAATTAAAATATTCTTTTGAGGAGCTACTTTTCCTGTTTCAGATACCATTTTGTTTTGAACCCTATGGCAATTAAATGGGGCTCTTCTGCAATTTTCATGTGTTGGGGCGAAAATGAACAGTGCCCCGGTATATCCCCCCCCCCCTTACCACAACTCATTAATCATTTAATGTAAATACAGCTCTGAATGTAACTCTGTTTGAAAGATATTGCAACATGCTTTATTACTGTCTGCATTTCTATGTATTTACCGCTAGTATTTATTTAATAGATAATCTAACAAAAGAAATTATGACCCCCCCTCCAATAAAAAAAATAAAAATGTCTTTGTTTTTCCAAACACAGCATTCCTTTAATTGTGTAGTTTTTACATGGCCACTTCCTTTCACTATCAAACACTTATTCATGGTAGATACCCTTTGCCCTACACTCTACATGTATAGTCTGCACACTTTTCAAATCACCTTGTACATTGTTTTTTTTTGTAACTTTCATTTATGGAACAATTGGTAACACAATTTTATTTTCTGTTATGAATATTACATGGAAATTTTTTACAGCCAGATTTTTGAGGAGATAAATACTGTTATGCAAACGAAATCTTTGACAGAAATTTCTGTGATAATTTGTTTTATTATTTGAATGATCTACACAAAAGGCTACAGAAGTAAATTAAACAAAACTTGCAGTAGCTAACAGAATGATCAATTTATATGCTCCAATTTTATTCTTTTAAACCTTTTTCTGTGGAATTCCCTACATGTACATTAATTAATTGTTCACCAGAGTGTACTACTACTTCATTTTTTCCTATTATGCAGGCTATCGATTTTTTATTTTTGTATCAATGTTTATATAATTTTGGGGACATTGCACTTCAAACATATTTTTGTTTATACATTTGTTCCTACTAAGCAATTATGTATTTATATGATGGAAAATGTATATTGTTTTTTTAACATGTTGTACAGTGAATGAAAATGTACATGTATATTGTTTTGTTAACATGTTGTATAGCGAATAAATACACACTGTACTATGGAAACTGCCTACTCATGATATGTCCCTTATGGCTGTCTATGCAGACAAGGAAACTAAACCTAGAATTGAAACAGGAACTATACAAAATATACTACTCAGTACACTACATCGTCACATACTGTCGTGTCCACGGATGTGATTTTGCCCTTGATACTTTATCAGTGTGCGAGTATATAGGAAGGATACGTAGTATAATGTGGTTGCCTTCTTAAAGGACGCGTGAAGGTTACAAAATAAAACCAAAACAAATTTCAGATCATTATATTCTGATACACTGTATGACAAATATAAAAACTGAAATATCTGATCAAGTTACAATAAAGGAGTTTGGCGACTTGGTATTTTCCAGAGACGAAGGAAAATGAAAAAAGTATATGATTTGCACAAGATGGTAACTGTATGCAAAGTAATGCAGAAATACAGTTAATAAGACCAGTTTACTCAAAGTTGCGATGTCTCTTTCTCAGGGGCCTAATAACAAACTGTATTTCCTAAGCCTGCTTAAATACATTTCAATACCTGGAATCCAACCTGCATACATTTTTAATTGTTGCTATGTCAGGCAAGCCTCGGACAAGATCTTGAGTAGTAAGTGACAACCTTTGTTTAAAAGGTACTGTAGACGTAAAATGATTTATAATTTAAAATCATTTATAATTTACAGCTGGCCTATGATTGGACTTACTTCATTTTTCTCTGGCAGTGATGTCACACTCAACATAAGGTGAACCTCCTCCATGACGTACAGCGCCTTGTTGATATATTCAGCCACACGGTCTCTGGCGTTTCGAGCTCTGTGAAGAAAATGACACAGAGGCACAATTTTAAGGGAGTGTTAATAGCAATTTGTCATAGCAATTGGAAAAGCTAAAGATACAAAGTATAATAACAATACAATTCACAGATTCATAAATCCATTTCTCCATCCCTCATGAAGCTTCCTTACTGGAGAGGTACTCCCCAGGACAACTCCCCAGGAGGACAGCTTCCCCCAGGGTCGGGGGACATCTTCTCCTGGAGGATTGCTCCCCCTGACGACAACTCCAACGGACGACAACTCCCCCAATGACAACTTCCCCGATATCAAATCAGACTAACGTACTGTCACACACTAAAAGGCAACTTTTGCTAATTCATTGTTTCTTTTATTTCACTTTAAAGTTTGCTAGATATTTTGAAGCAATATAATCCGTTTTCCATGACATCTGTGGTCTAGTTATTTCTGTGATTAACATGAACAACTTGTGTCCTTAACTTGAATGTTTCCAGGAACCCCCGAAACAAAACAAACCTTTATGGTTATCACATTAGGAAGTGAGGAAATGTAGAGAAACCAATAAATCTTTTTGACTTTGGCACCAGGTAATGTACTCTTGTTATCAAATCTCTGGACAGAATGTGTGAACAAATTGTGTTATTGCTATATTATTGTATGTTTGCTATTTCCAAAATCAGTTTTAAACCATGCATGAATAATGGGAGGTTTCAGTGAACTTGATAATTGCTGAATATTATAGGTCACAGAAATTTTTGGACTGTTTCAATGAGGAATTGTGGTGGAAAGGCAATGTCCTGCATTAGATGTATGTGATTTCATTTTAGGGTTTGACCTATTCTCATGATGCATTTCAAAGTTTATTAAACCTTTGGTGCTCAGAGTTATGAATTGATAAATTAATACGTATTGACATCAGTTACTACATGCATATATGTCAAATGAGAACAAGTGGAAGCAACTTGACTAAAACATGTCAACACAAGCAGGCTTCACCCCTACTGCCTGTCAAAAAAGATAAATGAATTACAGATAGTATTACAAATGAAGTTCTGGTATATAGAGTAAAATATGGTTGATTTAAAAGTAATCAAATGGCTCACATTATTATAGTTACATTTGAAAGAGACCTGATTTAATGTACTGTACATCATGACTTATTTCAATATTCAACAAAGGACTACCACACAAAACCAAACATCTTGACAACAAGCACACACTTAACAGGGAACACCTGCCAAGATTGTGAAAGTATACCCCATAGAACTTCATTGTGGTGAAACTGCTATATTTATAGCACGCAGCATTCAATAAAGTGATGGAATACTCTAACGCGATAAGAGAAACTCCTTTTTCAACTCCGCGCAAGCGATGCATTCCACAGAGCTGCGCGAAATGCCCTGGGTCAAATTATACGACTTCCTGTGCTTAATGACACAATGCTGGCACAGAGACACACAAACCCTCCCCGTCAGTCAACGGGGTTTGGCGGGAGGAAATCGCGTTCGTGCCCACATCTAACGACCGTCTATTAATATTCGTCAAAAATCTGTCTTCGGGTTTTGCGACTTATTTGTCTCAACGATTTGGCAGCACTTGGGTGATTTAAATGGTGTAACGATGAAGATTGAGAATAATCTGGGGAAATGGCGAATGTCTGGATGTTGCGACATCGGGCTTAACAAACTGAAAATCTTCTTTTTACGTGATCATAAGGCATTGTATGTCTGGTGACTCTCGTACTCAATGAAACAAGAGTTATTCAACTTTATGTGAATTCTCAAAGATCAGGTCATATATACACTTGCATATTTTCAATCTTCCGTGAATTTCTACAACTTTCCAGAGCAAAAAATGGTAAATTTCCACAACCATTTTCAGATTTTTAAAGCGTGCAAAACTTCATTATTGTGATACCAGCAAGCTCCCAAATCAAGGGTCATTTTGAAAATATCTTGAATAAATGATTTTGCCCAAATCTCCACAAGAAATTGATAAAAATTTTCCCAGAATTTTTACTTTTGGAAAAAGTATTTTCAATTTAATTGACTTTCCAGAAATTCTCTGATGTTTTGTATTCTCAACTGACACGGCGTCAAAAGGACCCACAAAAGGCAAAAAATTAAATCAGTCATAAAGTGAACATTTATATGTACCTCAGTCAGTGTAATTTTCATCTCCCACAAAGCAAGACAGGTAAAGTGATAGGCTAACATTGTGGAGCTTCAATTTAAAAAATTATCAAATTTTAATATCTGAACTACATGGTAGTGTTCATATGGACAAATAAACACCCTAGAATAAAAAAGTTTGGAAAGTTACACTGCCAATGGCAAGTTATGCATGAATAAACAATTAAAACTCGGGGCGAGATTAAATAGCCTAGGTGTACACACAGTATAGTCTATGTGAGAAAATGGGCAGGTGAATCCGATCAACTTACGATTTTCACTTTTTTAAAGCACTAAATAATCATTTTGAAATACAATTTTTTCAGGGCATCATTTTTAGACCTTATCACAGACAATGGTAGCATGGGGAATCATGTAGCTCAGATTTTTTAACTGTGGTAAATGTTAGCCAATACCTTTTTAAGCATATTTCAAAGAAACCAAATTATTAAATTGTAACTTATAAGAAATCAATACTGATTACCACCCCCACCATTGCATTTCGTCATTTCTACATTCTAAACTTTCCTACTTTATTTAGAAGTTTACAAACTATAATTTCCTGTCACTGTAGTAATTATAGAAATCCTTTCTAAACAGTGTTTAGATACTCTTGTCTTTGTTTGTAAACAGTGGTTGTAATTTTTTCACTTTTTTGCTTGACATTTCCTGTAGCTGCACTACATGTCACGATAAGTGATCACTAACTAACGATAAGTGTCCGTTTCTATTCTAATAATAGTAGAATTTTATTTTCATTTATGACTGTATACACTTGGCTATTTTTATATCTTTTTCATTACACCGTATGTGAGCTGTGTAATGATCACAGATGATTAACAATAATTGTGGGCTGTCAGTGTTTGTTTTTGTGTAGTGATTTATTGCTTTATATAGGCCTATATTACAGCACAAATTGTAAAACACATGTTATACACAGGTCCCTATCCACTCAACATGAAAGGTTAAAAAAATAGGTAGGATTGTACAGCATTGATGGCAAATTGTGTCCCAAAAGTATGAACATGTTCTTTACATACATGCATGACAAACACAGTCAAAATAATCTTAACAAAGTAGATAACGAAATAAATCTTATATTCAAAAAGCAATACAAACTATGTACAAGTTCACCTAAATCTCATATGTTCGTTCAGATGTGGGTGAATTAATTACTCATCCGCAATTAATTAAACATGGCTTAAACCTCTACTGACTTCCTATCCCCTGTACACCTACACCAATGATGCTTTCCGTGAACTAGTCTAAATTCATAACTTGCAGCTCGTTTGCTTACACTAAGTCTCCAAATCTCTTACCCCATCTTATCCCTAAATTCACAGCAAATCAAACTGCAAATGTGGCGCATCTTGTCTAATGTTTCGGGACTTAAACTTAGTCAATGTTTTTAAACGTTACTGCTTTTGAATATTGCTGCATCAAAAAGCAGGGGCGGAATTGCTATAGCAGGTGGGAGTGGGGGAGGGGGTTAACACCCCCCTCCCCATAATGGAGGACTTTTTTGGCTTGTTTCCTCATCAAGTTTGAGCACCAATAGGTACGACCTGTTTTTTTTTGCTTGTTGGCTTTTCGCTCGTCTCGGTAACTGAAGGATTCTCTCTTGGGTATACCCCCATTGTAAAATGTCTAGTGATGCCCTTATCGAACAAACTAATTGCTAACTGACCTCGAAAACTGCAAACCATTTTGAATTTTTAGGTGTCCGCTAATTATTTTCCATTGTTATCCAGAAATTTAACCAACAAGCGATGGTTGTGAAGCAAAAATAACATTTTACACCTACCATGAACATGAGCATGTACGTTGGCACTATTATTTCAGGGAAAGATGATACTTTTTTTTTCATAAAAAGAACTTTACAAATATTGTTTGAGAGATGCCTGATTTCATCGTAGATTAATTGCTTTGTAAAAAAAAATATAATGGTACAGCACTATTCGTAGATTTGTGGAAAAAAACAAACAGTCTACAGCATTAGACTATTTGTGAACATAGAGTAATCCAGAACATCATCTAGTACGTGTACGTGACTGCGGTAAATATCCCCCACGACTCTCATCTGTCTGTCATGTGAGGCAATGGTAGCTGTTCATAACATCCTGTTTACCATCAAATCTTGTCGAGGAATCGAGGTACAGCCTCGTCCCTAGCTGTCAGATAACTTGCCCCCCCCCCATTTATCGCTTTAAAGGCATCATTTAAAAAAGCTTTAAGTTTTCAAATATCTTAGCTACATGATCGTCCACGGCACTAATGTCTTTGGTAAGGTCTGCAAATGGAGCCCTGAAAAAAACTGCATTTCAAAATTATCATTAGCTGAAAATCAAAGAAAACCATCCTACCTTTCTTCCACTGATTGCTGTGTTACAAACATTTTGTCCACATTCATGTATTGATCTTTATCTGTATATACTTTGTTGGTGACAAAATAACTGTCTGAAGTTTTGTGTTCTAGGGTGTTTATTTGTCCATTCAAACACTATCACACAAATCAGATATCAAACAAGGCTTCCATAGTATATTGTCTCTAAAGTGATACCCTCCCTGCATGGTGAGCACTAGTCTTTGACAGTACGAGGTTCATTGAGCACTAAGTTTTCACACTCTACAAAATGCATCCCTACAAAAGTTTACAGTCGGGAAAAGTCTCATATGAATAAATATTCCAAACAAATTTCAGGAAATTCTCAAACCGGTGGATATAGCTAAAGGTTCTCCTCTATCAATTGACACCAAAAATTGATGACATTTTATGCCTGAACAGGTAGGAATCACACGACTCTTGTCTCTCTGTCATGTGAGGCAATGGTAGCTGTTCATAACATCCTGTCTACGTTCAAATCTTGTTGAGGAATCGAGGTACACCCTTGTCCCTCACTGTCAAGCCCCCGACATCCATCACCTTTAACTGGTAACATGCCACATTGGCGCTCAGATCCGACTATATCAAGCAAAATATAAGCCGGGGCCTCCGTTATTGAACCCAACAACTTTTCCCTGGACAAATGGGGGGGGGGGTGGGGGAGGAGGGAACTCCACTTACAATGTGATACCTATGTGCCACACCAAAGTCAAAATTTGGAACTGGGAACTGGTTTGAGCGTAAAAATGGGATCTCTGGAACTGGAGCTAAGACCAGCTTAGAAGACCTCAAAATGCTATGCTTCAAAACTGCGCCGTGACGCTGTGGCTTCTGAAATTGTGATGCTCTGGAACTGAAATTTAGGGCTGAAAATGGGGGTCTCAACTACGGCACATATGTATCACACAATTATACTAAGTGACACCCCCCCCCCCCCCTCGCAAGCGAATTTCCTGGCTTTAAAGTGATCCTATCCCGGATGAGCACTATTTTTGACAGACAAGGTTTATTGCTAACCTTTGTCTTTCTACATTGCATCCCTGCCAAAAAGTTTACGATTTGAAAAAGTTTCATTTATTTGAAAAATATAATCAGGAAGTATCTGTAAATAGCTTAAGGTTCTCCAGCATCAGCTGACACCTAAAATATTTATCTTGTTTTATGCTGATTGATGAGCGTAAGTCACTTTGTAAAAGAACGGACAATCTAAACCTGTCACACAATGGCTCAGAAATTCTTAAAATTTTGATGGATTAATGACAATTTATGATGGATCATGGTTTGCTGTGTGTATGTTTCGACTTACAAGTAAGTCATCACCATTGACACATAATTTTGCATAGCTATCTATACTTGAACATTTAAAGAATACTGCTACAACATTTTGTACGAAGGAAAATAGCCTACTCACTAATTTACACAGTGTTTTTGTTTACATTTTTAAATAATATTTCCAACATTTCTTGAAATTCAAGGGAACCAATTCATCATTTAATGCATAATGAGTGAGCTAACAGATTGAGATTACTCACAGCTTAAAATAACCCAAATCAAATCACCCAGACTTTGCAAGATTAAAATAATCTCCCCATGTGTTATTTTTTCCTTTTGTTTTTGTGTCACTATGTGTGCACATGTTTTCAATGTCCTGCTACTGCACATGATTTCATTTTCAGGGAAAGCATTCAGGGTCCCACTGAACAAGTCTGATATTCAGCACACCTGGCTGAAGGCATGACATTATATGTTCAGGGACGTACTCAACAAGTTCACTGAATCTGTACAGTGCCCCTGGCTCAAGGCTTGAGGTTGCACATGCCTAATTACTCTGGAACAGGGATGTAGTCGAGGCCAGATTTTGCCAACCTTGGCCTTGGCCTCGGACCGAGTCACGTGTACAAAGTCTATGGGAAAAAGATTTTTCCAGCGGCCTCGTGACTCGGAACGGCCGGCCTCGACTACACCCCTGCTCTGGAAATCCAAAAATGTGCATTCGACCCAACCCAAAGAATAAGAAATGTTAGTTTGAATGGGCAGCTGCCAAGAAGGGGTGGATTTGATTAAGTATTAAATGATATTTTCTGATAGGAGTTGAATGGATCTTCATTGCTGTTACAATAAAAGAAATAAATGGATTTGGTAGAAACTATATAACGTGCCCAAGAATACAGCTTTAAAATTCATGTACTGTACATAGTTGCTAATTCCAGTGAAAATGCCAGGGATTTGTTTAAGGGGAATTCCCTTGAGAAAACGCTGGTCAACACTTTTTCTCCTGGAGATAATTCAATTGAGGAATAATTGTTCTATCATAGAATGTTGGTTGCTATCTTCCCAAATTAATCTCTGATTTTTAACAAATTTTCGAAGTTGATCATTTTAATGTTATTCCCTATGGGGCTTCCTTTAGCTGCGTGCAACCTTGACATTTCGTTTCAGGAACTTACGCAACAAGATCGCTGATGTACTGGCTTCCCCGCTTCTTCGTCAAGCTCCCCTTGCACTTGTCCACTTTCTCTTGACAGGCGTCAAGCTGCAAAGAATATACAGTATCACAGAGGACTGGTTAAAGATACATCAAACTTGTTTGTAAATGATGGGAGCAACTTTTGTTTATGTGTATACATGTGCTTTGTTTTTGTTGTTACTGATGAGGTTCTACAAGTCCTTAAATTTGGGGTTTGAGGAATGATTATTGATGTTTATAAACATATAAACATGGTATGATTACAGTAC
>JZLH01S0071886.1:37974-49654 GCA_001188425.1 Eucidaris tribuloides
AGGACTTGAGGCCGGATTTTGCCAACCTTGGCCTTGGCCTCGGACCGAGTCACGTGTACAAAGTCTATGGGAAAAAGATTTTTCCAGCGGCCTCATGACTCGGAATGGTCGGCCTCGACTACACCCCTGCTCCGGAAATCCAAAAATGTGCATTCGACCCAACCCAAAGAATAAGAAATGTTAGTTTGAATGGGCAGCTGCCAAGAAGGGGTGGATTTGATTAAGTATTAATTGATATTTTCTGATAGGAGTTGAATGGATCTTCATTGCTGTTTATAAAAGAAATTACTAGACTTGGTAGAAACTATATAATGTGCCCAAGAATATGACTTTGAAATTCATGTTCACAGGTGCAAATTGTTAGGAATTTGTTAAGAGGAATTCCCTTGAGAAATCCCTGGTCAACACTTTATCTCCTGGAGATAATTCAATTGAGGAATAATTGTTCTATCATAGGATATTGGTTGCAATCTTCCCGAATTAATCTCTGATTTTTCACAAATTTTCAAAGTTGATCATTTTAACATCAGTCCCTATGGCACTTACGCAACAAGATCGCTGATGTACTGGCTTCCCCGCTTCTTCGTCAGGCTCCCCTTGCACTTGTCCACTTTTTCTTGACAGGCATCAAGCTGTAAAAAGAAATATATAACAAAAAAAAGGTTAAGGAATCATCAAACTTGTACTTTGTAAATGGTGGGAACAAATTTTGTTTGTGTGTATATTATGTGTGTTTTAGTTTTGTTGTTACTAATGAGGTTCTACAGTCCTTAAATTTTGGGTTTGGGGAATGATTATTGATGTTTATAAACATGATATAAATACAGTACTACATACTGAAAAATGTTTATTTCAAATGTGACTGCCATATTTTTTTTTGGACTGTAAGTACATTTGAGATTCTTTTTATTTATTTATTTAGTTTTTTTTTTTGGGGGGGGGGTTAAGGGGTTTAAATGACTAAGAAAAGGACAAAAAACAAAATAAGTAACATTGAATAAAATCTACTTGACTGGGAAATTTATTTCTTCCCTTCATTTTCCCCCTAAATTTTAATATCAACAATTCAGTGTTTGTTCATTTATTGCATTACTACACACAAGGAGTAGATACAAGCTTGTAAACATCTATTTATTGTGTGATTATATAACTGATTTGCCATTCACATCACACATTTATTTAATGCACCAAAATATTGAAGAGAGATACTTTGGCCTATATGTAACCATGTTTATATGTGTAGTTATCTGTAACCTAGTAACAGGACATGCACAATATATTGTGATGACAGATTTCGCAGACCATGTTATTGAGCTGCAAGCAAGTGAAGGGGTTCATCAAAGGTAGCTACATGAATATGAGCTAAAATCAGTAGAATATACCTGTAATTTGTCCTTTCATCTAGTATGGTTACAGCAGAAAACTGTTTGCTAATGAAAATATCAACCATTAAATCTTTTAAAGTAATAACACTAACAGGAAGGTGTGCAGCCTGAATAATTTATTATCATGCACAATGCAATGCTGCTAAAATAAATAATTCTTAATTCTTAATGTGCGATAATATTGAATTTACCACACTACAGTGCACTCCCGTTATAACGGACACAGTTATAATGAAATTCCAACTACAACGAAGTAGAAATTCAGGTCGCAAAATCATTATCTATATATCTTTTTATATTTTCAACTGTTTGATTATAAAATTATTTGGATACAACGAAAGAAGACTGCCCGTCTTGAGGACTTTGTTATAACAGGAGTCGCCTGTATAACACTTAAACGTGGTCGGGATTAAGAACGAGATATCTCAGGCTGACGTCTATCATGGAGAATATTGAAATCAAATTATCTCCAATGGGTAAAGAATATTTTCTCAATTTTGCGAACCATGAACACCACCTTTAATAACAGGAGTTATTGCAGAGGTCAATTTATTTTCAAAGTGAAACAAAGCTTCATGCTGAAACAGACTGGACAGTATAATGTCTCACCTTCAAAAACCACAATTAACAAACTCCACACACCCTGAGAAAGGATCTGACAAAGGCCTAATCTAAACAGGAATTCAGTCACTCAGGGGCAAAATAAAAACCAAAAGAAAAACTTATCTCACACTGGAAGACTAAAATAGCCTCCCTCACTTCCTGAAAACCTGTGGTCGGGATTGTTCAGAATTAAACTGACATATCTTCGCTTCCTGGGATGAAAACTAACATGATTTGGCAAAACTATATAAGAAGTTGACTTAAATTTTGACAGTTATTGACAAAAAGGTTTCAGCCTATACTTATTTAAATTATTTGCTTATGTATGGCTATTTGCTATGAAAGTACAGACTATCACTACTATGCCTAAACATTAAAAAAAAGAATGCAATCATAATGACAGGAAAAAATTGAAAAGAAGAATGAAGGGGATAAAAAAATCAAAGTAAATGAAGAGAAAAAAAGGGGGATGAAGGAGAGAAGAAAATGAGGAAGAAAGAAAAGAGGAAAAGAAAGAAGGTGAAGAAGGAGAAGAAGAAGAAGAAGAAAGAGGAGGAGGAGGAGGCTGGAGGGGAGTATGAAAAAAACATGAACAAGAAGAAAAGAAGATGGGAAGGAGCAGGAACCAAAATATAAATAAGAAATTAAAATTTAATCAGCATCAAAACTAAAGATCTATGCTAAAAGCAATTTAATGAAAGTTCAGTCAGTATTTTGATACACAACAGTAATATGAACTGTTGCAATATGAATACTTAAAATATTTACATGTAAGTACATGTAGATCATCTGTGTTCATACTGATGAAAAAGGGAACTAACAACAAAGTGAGCTTACCTCTACATACGCATTCTTGAGATCGTTCTGTAGATGTGTGTGTAATAACTTCAGAAAATGGATATTGCAACTCGCTATCGCCTTGTCCTGTGGGAAAAGATGAAGAGGATGGGGAAAAGAAGGAAAATATATGTAATTGAAAGATAATGAGATTAAAATATATTACCAGGGTAGTCTACTCACAGACAGTAATGATCATGTGCCGAGGTGTACCTTGAAGGGGTGGGGGGGGGGGGGTTGTGAATGGGGTATCAACATATCTGGAATGGCATGTCTATTTTCTATCTAGTACTATTCATAGCCTGTTCCTCAGCGCAGCAACACTAATATTTGACAATCAATCACTGAATCAAGAAACAACATTTCGAAAGTTCAAGTTTGTGTGACAGGGATCCTGTGTTTATAATCTGAGCATCATGTACTATAAATATGCCTGATGATTGTATCACAGACACACAGTGATCTCCGCATGATGGCAGGTAACATTCATTGGGGTACTTCTGTTAAATGGGTAACATTTCAAACATTTCTTATTATTCTTGTTATTGAAATATACTCCACTTAATGGGGTACTTACATGGTTGTTAAACGGGAAAATAAATGTCTTGCCTATGCCTACTCTATTATGTGTATACCAAGTGCTGTACAATGTGAAACTAGGATGGAGCAAACCATCGCTTCACCTGCACACATGCATATGTACACGTACATGTACAAATAAATAAATAAATAAATAAATAAATAAATAAATAGAATAAATAAATATATATATATGTATATATATATATATATATATATAAATAAATAAATACATAAAGAAAGAAATAAATAAATAGATAAATAAATAAATATATACAGGTACATACAGTGTACATATTATGGATATATTTCTATTCAAACATATATTGTGAACCACTTGTCACATTCATTCAATTGAAAAATGCAATTCAATTTGACTATTCAAAGTTAAGGCCCAAGTTTAGTTTTGGGGATTTTCTTTTTAATTTGAAAGTTTTATGCCCAAAGGTCACATCACAACAATAACAGATTCTGAATGTCTTTCTGGCATTCACACTGTGACATAACTGGCATTCACACTGTGATATAACTGGCATCCACACTGTGACAAACTGGCATCCATACTGTGATATAACTAGCATCCACACTGTGACATAACTGACATCCGTATTACTTACATTGGTGAGTTGACTGCATATGTCCTGTCTCCAATCCTTCATCGTCTTTTTGATGTCGTGCCTCTCGTTCGTCATTTTATCGATGGCACTATCAAGTTCAGCAAGCACCTGAACCTGTAGGTTTGGAAAAACAAAAACAATACCACATATGGTTTGAAAACAAAAACACTGAAGCCAAATTCGAAGAATGGACAAAGCTAAATATGGTCAGCGGAGAACTAATGTAAATGAGTCACGGGGGAAGCTTCATGACTTGTCAAATTCAAAATGTTCTCTCATGAGTTAGTACTGAAATTGGTAGAGAAGGAATGACAAACACAAATTGTGATGATGATAATTATAATGATTATATATTATTACTATTTTTTTAGCACTGTGCCCTGGGTAACAAAAGTGCATAAATTTTATGTTCGAGGTGTGAAAATGACAACTTTAGCTTTATTTTCACCCTACTTTTCATAAGTTTATGTCTTTTTTGTTATGCACTTGCGCAGCCTCTGCATCAAACACACTGATCTCAGTGCTCATAACTGAAGATAATACATTTTTGGACACAAGAGGGCACTACACAATGGGGTATACCAGGGTACAACTGTAACCTGGGGTAGTGCGTGTTGCTTCATATGTATAATGTAGTCAGCATCAGAAGATGTAAACAGGAAGGTAGTCTTGTAACATTCCTGTTGCTTCAGTATTAAAATTGGATGGTGGAAATTCTTCCCCACCATCCCTAAAATGTGTAGAGGAGTGAGTGGAGGTGAGGAATAATTATAGATCAGCCACTTATTTGTGGCAGCATGTTGGGGGGGGGGGTGGGCAGTTGTAATCTCTTTCTTTCCTTTTCTTTTCAATTTCAATGGAAGGGGGTGTCTGTACTTTAAAATGATATATCTGAATATACATAATACTGGGTGTTGCTTTAGAAAGTTACCCAATATAAAACAAAGCAGTTGTGTGTAATATAGAACACACACCGCTAAAGTACATTTCAGTTACATGGTGGGAGAGTTCTTAAAAGTGCTGAGTTACGTACGCACAGGACATCCCCGACTAATTGGCCAGAGTGATAAATTCATCAGGATTTTGATTCATGGTCGTTTCGTCTGAGACCCAAGTCAGCGGTTTGCCATATGTGATGCGTCATGTCGCTGATGATGAGCGTGAGTCACATCATTATAGAAATCATACGCAGTGTGTAAATTTGCTGGTTAATTAATAATTAATACACTACCTGCAGTAGTGCAGTTGTACTTGAGTCAACTAGACACATGGTAAAATGAACTTGACTGTGCAGTCTATAGTATTGCAACTACATTTTCTTTAGTACATGTAGACCTGATTGGTTTTGAGAATGTGACATACACCATAGGTGGGGGGCTTCTAAAGCAAAACAAAAGGTGATGGAATAAAGCCAGGTTTACAGGTGTTTCTGAATTAAAGAAATGCATCATAGATGTGTACTCTTGACGCCCCCCAGCTATGAAGGATGAATCGATGTCTCATTCTCCAAATGGAACCGGTCAGTGCAGACTTTAAAACTCTGCGATTTGTGCAAATGTAGATAAGAGTCTGGATATTTGAACCAATCTTGCATAAGAAGACATTTGAAAAAAAATAGCTCAACATGAAAGTAATGTGATGAATCATCCATGCACAAGATGCAGGTGAAGTACTTTTTTTTCAAAGGCAATCAATGCAGCCCATCACTTTCTGAACGGTTGTTCTCAAATTGTCTCACTAGAAGAGATATCCAGTTATCTAGTCTTCAAAGATCTATGGTATTTAGGGATCAGTTGTTCCACCTACTAACAACAAATTGGGTTATTAACGGAAGTGTAACTGGGACAATCATTGTCAGCATGTTTTGATTTCAATCATATCTCTTTTTTGTCTGCACATATTTTTTGTACAAATTTTTTTGGCAAATATATTTTAAACTTAGATTTGTTCCTAGAGTATTTATAGGGATCGACTTTGATGAGGAACAAAGAAAATATGTTAGAGACGGTACAGGTCTATGAAGTATACGAATGCTCATTGTTTAGGACAAGGAACTATACATGTGATGTGCATCTCTGCATGACCGCACTTCTGTATAATAGTCCACCTCAAAGAGGGTGAACTATTTTATAGATTGAAGTGCACACATTATAAATGTACATGTATAACTTGTGCTCCATTTGAACTTGAGTCCAATATTCAATAACAAAATGGCAAATGTAACTGTACCAAAGAAATACTATAGTCCTATACTGTGTAATAATATGACATTATACATGTAGCTCATTGCTATTAAGTTTTCTAAAATGGATTTGTTTGATATTCATTTTTTATTGATTAAAATGATACAAAGCATGGTGATAGTACATGTATATTCTCGGAACAGAATATTCTTGGAAGTACAGTATATCATTCCCTTGTATGTTGAAATATATCTATTGAATGAAATGAATGACAAGTGCCTTTTTGACATTTTAAACAAAAATATAACAATTAAATTCATTTTGTTTTGTTTCTTATGAAAATAAATATCTCAGGATCCACTAAATGAGATTATAAATCTTTTCTTTCAATCTATGTCAAATGAAAACAATGAACAAAACAAATAGTAAAGTTAACCGTAACATGAAATACAATGACAAATATCCTCTTTAACTATTGTTTGGAACATGGTCTTACAATATTAATCCATTGTAATAAAACCAAATTTAAATTTGAATGTTACTTTCGATCTATAATAGTCTAATAATTAATAAATCCAAGCTGATTTGAAGTGGAAAATCAACTGCTTCATTTTTCTTACAAGCATGTAATTTGTTGAAAATATCTTAACATTGCATCTGTAATTTACAAAAGGATTCTATTCACTCTGCTTCTACACTTTGCATGATGCCATTCTTCTGTGTGTGACTGTGCGTACGTGTTCTGCACTGAAATGAAGTTCACAGGAAGCAATTTCCTCTTGATGCAACCACAAAACATGAATTGCAAGACCAAGATCACCACAGTGGAAGTGGTCTTTTAAAAAGAGGATGCCACTTTATCTCATCAGTAATAGATCCATGGTTCCAGTGAAGTTTCATATTCATGCTAGGCCTTTATAGGTAGGGTATAAACTGCGTTATGTGATCAAATGAATTGACCAGATTTTTTTTTTCTAGGAAATGTGTTTTCAGCAGCATATGCACCAGTTGTGTAAAGTATGATAAACTTTTTTCTTCAGTGCCACTCCCTGAATATCACATGCAAAATTTTGTGGAGATTTGTTGCCATGGTACTTAGTGGGTTAAAGAGTCCTGAAATGTGACTTCAATCCCATGTGGACAATGGTGGAACCAGGTACATGCGTGTCACCCTTGGTTGTTGCCACCGATAGGAGAGTTTGATTAACATTAACACTCAGTTATGATTCCACTTTTGCCTCCACATATTGGTACTTCATCTACACTTGATCTGCCTCTTCCAAAGATCTCACTGCTGTCACAGAGACCTTTTCTGTCCAAAGTCAACTTCCTCTGTCTTTGCCACTAGCAATTAAAATTGCATTTCATACTTCCTTATTTGATTATGACACACACAAACTGACCTGACTTTTGACCAACATGGCCTCAAAAAAGAAACCGGGGTAGTTGCATCTTTTGTCTAACTTATTTCCAGTGATTAGGCAGTCTGATGACAGAACAGGATAAGTACTATAATACCTTCCACTTTCCTTTCCTTTTCTAAGTATTTTTTATAAGGAAACAATAACAGAAGAGTAGCCTTTTTTCTAGAGGGGAACAAATGACCTAATAATGCAATGTAGCTAAAATAATCACAATAAG
The DNA here is from genome assembly GCA_001188425.1 of Eucidaris tribuloides. Taxonomy (NCBI): domain Eukaryota; kingdom Metazoa; phylum Echinodermata; class Echinoidea; order Cidaroida; family Cidaridae; genus Eucidaris; species Eucidaris tribuloides. Next base: position 45,820 of record JZLH01S0071886.1, read on the forward strand.
TTTTGATGGCTCAAGCAATAATACCTGCATTGACAAAATGAGATAATGATTTTGAACATACACTTTCTTTTATTGCCCCAAATGAGATCTACGCTTGGTATTTATCCTCATGAGCATGGTACATGTAACTGACTAACTACATGTAACTAACTAACTAACTAACTGGCTAACTTACTTCATAAATAAATAAATAAATAAATGAATGAATAAATAAACTAAATAAATAAATAAATAAATAAATAAATAAATAAATAAATAAATAAATAAATATATATATAAATAAATACATAAATAAATAATAGGTACGAATTAAATGACAAAATATGACATGCAACAAATTCAACTAAAAACAAATTAAACACTATAATATGTACCATGATTTCCTTTTTACTGGTGATAAAATAATCATACTTTCCTTTTAAATCCAATGAGTAAAAGAGGCAATATTTTTTTCCCTGACTGCTACAGCGAATTAAAGATCATGAAGAATAAAATTTGGGCTCCCTTACAGTGGAGTGTCGTGCTGATGTCTTCATCCAGCAAGGGGCCAGAAGATGGGGAGGACATACATGTATGTAGACTACAGCCCTACTTGGAGGGGTACTATTTATGTGTAAATTAAAAAGGTAAAGGGTTTGTTTATTTGCAAACCAAACTTGGATTTCATTTATTAACACGAAAACTAACTTTTCAACCCCAAGGAATTTGTGAGAGGTGAAGATTAATGTGAATCTTCAGATTATAATTGTTCTTATCTTATTAGGTTGATAAGTTTATTTCGGGATGTGAAAATTGTGGACACAATCTTTAAAAACTTGGGCTTCCTACCTGAGAGTGGAGAGCCGTGCTGACGTCTTGCCTGTCTCCAGCGTGGAGCCGGATGATGGGGAGGACGTACACGTGTAGCAGGAGGAGGACATCTTGGTGTTCGTTGTCGTTGTTGCCGTTCAGGATGTTGCGTGCTATCTCTAGACCCCTCTCCAGGTCCTTGCCTGCCGTCATGTTGTCTTGCTTCTGCTCGATGTACCCTGAACAAAAAGAAAGCAACAAATGTTTCAATTATCGTATTTTTTTTCCATTGTACATCTGTAGTAAGATATTAATAATACCAGATGCTGCAAGAAATCTCTTACCATAAAAACTGCACAAAGGAACAAAATATTCAGACATATTTGTGGTACCCACCATCAATAACTACAATTTACAGCGTGTTTCTATTGAGCCTACCGTATTTATCCGGTTAAAATTTAACTGGCTAATAGCGGAGAAGGTCTGTTTCTATTGGATTGCGTTTTCCGTAAAGCACGATCGATCCTAACAGGATCATATGATTACCAGATAAAAGTCCTGTTGACCTGGACTGCCGCAAAGTATTGTGGGATGACCGAGGTCAAATTCATGCTCAATCAAACAAATGTGCACTGCAGCCAGGGGTCATGTATTCCGATCACGTGGTTCTGTTTATTTCCGGTTTCTCACCGGCAAAAGACCGATAATAGCGGGAGAAGGTCTGTTTCTATTGACGTCTTACGGTATCTTTCTCCACTATTATCCTGCAAAAAGCAGGATAAATACCGCCGAAACTTTCTCCGCTAAAAGACAGATAATGGCGGAGAAGGTATTTTTCTATAGAGATCTTCTCCTCCATTAGCCGGTTCATTCTGGAAAACTACCTTCAATAGAAACACACTGTAAGTTTTTGTCATGCCAGCACTGAAATATCATAATCTCATTTTAAACATGTACACAGAGTGGAAAAGTTTAAGTCATCATTTAAAACCAAAATTTTTAAAGAATTGTAGTTATAAGTAATTAGAATGTTTGACCTGTGCAGATTTTTACTTTTTCTCCTCTCCTTAATGTTCTTCTCTTTTTCTTTCAAAGTGCATATTAGAGAACCTGCCAAGGATATTACAGATGTGCTACATGTACATTATTAATATTAATATTAATATTAATATTAATATTAATATTATTATCTTTAGTAGTAGTAGTAGTAGTAGTAGAAGTAGTCTTTAGTTATTATTATTAAATGCAATATGGGTAGTCAGCATAAAATATAAATATCTTGAGATTGGTTCATTCACATGCATTTTTCTCCTCTCCTTAATGTTCTTCTCTTTTTCTTTCAAAGTGCATATTAGAGAACCTGCCAAGGATATTACAGATGTGCTACATGTACATTATTAATATTAATATTAATATTAATATTTTATTATCTTTAGTAGTAGTAGTAGTAGTAGAAGTAGTCTTTAGTTATTATTATTAAATGCAATATGGGTAGTCAGCATAAAATATAAATATCTTGAGATTGGTTCATTCACATGCATTTTTCTCCTCTCCTTAATGTTCTTCTCTTTTTCTTTCAAAGTGCATATTAGAGAACCTGCCAAGGATATTACAGATGTGCTACATGTACATTATTAATATTAATATTATTAATATTAATATTAATATTAATATTAATATTAATATTAATATTAATATTAATATTAATATTAATATTAATATTAATATTAATATTAATATTTTATTATCTTTAGTAGTAGTAGTAGTAGTAGAAGTAGTCTTTAGTTATTATTATTAAATGCAATATGGGTAGTCACCATAAAATATAAATATCTTGAGATTGGTTCATTCACATGCACATTCACATCTCAACTTCTGTTGCCAAAGGTTTGTTTTTACTTTTCAACTTGTTTGTAGTTTAATAGTTTGCTACATAACTTGAAACAGGCCAAGCTGTACGTGATTTTGGAATAAGGAGTTTGTGTGCACTTTGTAAAATTGATGTCAGAATCATTAATATCACATTTTCAGGGAAGATGAGGGGACATACAGCATTTAAAAGCTATCACTGTTGCAATGCACCCTCTAGATCAAGTTGATTTCATTCATTTCTTCTTCACATCTTCATCCAAATGTACGTATAATAAGTGCAGGTCTACCTCTGCCAGGTCTTTTATTTACAAAAAAAAATCTGAATTAATCCAGAAATTAAGGTACATGTACATGTGTATTTGCAAATGACAAATACATGTACGTAATAAACAGCATTATGGACTTCAGAAAATTTCTCTCGACACTTACACTCGTTACTGTGTTGACAACGAGCATAGGGCTGATGACTTTGTCTTCTCTCTGTGCATTTGCTACTAGAGCAGGTCGTCCACTGAATGCATTTCGTCTCCAAATCGAGGCAGATGGTATCTAGAACCAAAATCTGAAAAGAGAAAAGACGGGAAGTTAGGAAATTAGAGGCATTTAAAGAAGTTCAAGCTTTTATTGACAGTACTATAGAGCCATGAATCGGGTTTCAATTGCTTCAGTAATGACATCTCTGAAGACCAAGAGTTACATGTATAATTAGGGTTATCATCGGGATTTTGGTACAGGTTAGAGTGAGAAGTAAGTTTAAGGTTAGGGATAGGGTTATGGAGGGGGTTATGGAGGGGGTTGAAGTCAGGTTCAACATATTAGCAAATACTGGAGCACATGTCATTCATTCTGTAACACTAACAAAAACAAAGAAAACAAAATACAATACCATATAAAACAACAACAACAACAACAACAACAATGAAACTACTATATTTAAAGTGTTACTGTTATATTAAATTTGTTGTGTTGGATACCTCTTGAATATATGCTTCTGCAAATCTCACAAGAACAAATATTTCACAAAGAGTGACAGTTGTTTCAATTAACAAAGGGGATTAGGAGAGAGAAAAAACAACAAAACAAAACAAATAATACTATATTGTTTTCTCTTCCACAGATTGTGTTAGTTGGCCTACGTGTACAGTATGACCAAAACTATTATCTTGGGATATAT
>JZLH01S0071886.1:67057-78204 GCA_001188425.1 Eucidaris tribuloides
TTATTTTGATGGTTTCCTGTCTTTGTTTTCATAAATTTGATCACTTTTATTTTGCTTCATTTGTTACTTGTTTGCAAAGGCTGGGTTGTGAGGACATGCAAAGAAGTATGTCTGTCCCTACAAATATGGTTTCAGTTTGTGTCATACTTGGAAATTATCTAAAAGTGACCTCCATAAATGTAACCATTTCTGTACTATCACAATGTCAAGCTCATTTCATCAGTAGGATATCGGAAGCAAGAAATATCATTGGTTTACAGAACTTGCTATCTAGGGATGAATCAGAAAACTTTGTTTCTGTAGTTCCATGTATCATGACAATCACATTGCTACATAAATTTGAAAGTTTGTCATTTCAAAATTAAGTTAGTGCCTTAGAATGCTGTAATGTTATTGTCCTGGGAAATATGTACCAAACTAGAGCCCCAGGGGCACAACGCTCACCTGAGGTCTCCAAACTCTCTGTGAAGGAGTCACATGAACCACATGAAAAACTTTGCATTATATGGCTGGCTGATTTTGCCAAGTCAAGTTAAATGCTAACATCCATTATCAAAAACATTTTACCTACTGTACTTATATGACCTTTGACCCCAATTTAACATTGAGGTCCCTGGGCATCTGCCTGAGTGAACATCAATTCATGGTTCTTTGATGTTTAAGTCAACCCCGCCTATACCCACACCCCTTGCCATATGCCCCCTCGAGGAAACATCAAAACATCTTCAAAAGTTATGGACCACAGAAAATTAATTAATTACATTTCATTCCCCCAGGAGTCATTTCCCCACCGCAAAAAAAAAAAAAAAAAAATCTTGCCATCTTCCAAGTGACATCTGGCAGAGAAATGAGCGATTGTTATTACTAAATATGACATGTGTAACGCACGATACCCAGAAGCGACATTGCAAAAACAGGTTTCATGGCACTTGAAGCTGTAATACATTACTTATTCAAGCATTTAAACATGACATTATTATGAACATGTGAAATATCAGCCTAGCATGCATGCAAGTTGGTTACTCCAACACTTGATGGATACATTATGGATCATTTCTCATCATCCCTGGAACTTGATTTGAGTGGACTGACTGACAGACAAGCATACACAAAAGCACACAGATGTACAGACACACAACACATCAGAAACACAGATGAAGTCTAGTCATTACCCAAATTCAGTCATTACTTCATTTATGAAATGTATCAGCTTACAAAGGAAAAAAAGATTGGTGGGACGTGCTATTAATTTGCGTACAAAAACACAGATACTGTACATTACATGTAATGTACACACACTGTAGATGCACACAGAAACACATACATGTACTGTAAACACAAAGACACATACAATATCAAAGACATTTACATCAGACACACACTTACAAACATTACACAAACTTTTTTTTAACTGGATAATGAAAAGACATGATTAATGGCCACTGTAGAATCAAAGTTGGAGCTGTTTGAATTGGACAGGGATTTGTCTAATGTTCAGATAATGATGTGTGAGCTTAATCTATTTTCACATCTAACTCTGATCAGTGGAGTTAATGCTGAAATTGCAAGCAAACATCAATCAATGAGAAACTAGCTTAGTGAAAAAAAGAATGGCAGAATGCATTTATGTTGGAAAGCATGATTTATGGGTTTTTTGTTGTATTTTTTAATGAAATTATGTATGACTGTATACGATTTACATGTGGTACAGAGTACATACTGGAAGTTGCTTTGTATGACTCCAGATTTCTGCTGAAATGAAAAACTTGTAGTACTCAAGAGTCAAGTGGTTTCAATTGTATTTGCCAACTGAGAAACTTTTGAGGGGAATCCTATACTTAGGCTGATAGCAAGTTGCCTTAAGTACCATCAGAAACATCCGTGATACACTTCAGTGAAAGTTGAGAAAAAATGGGCAAATCAAAATGAATTTATTTCCCAAAATTTGAGCAATCATTGGAAATTGTCCTGTGCAAGCAACCCTTTGTTAATATGTTCATGTGCAAAATATCAGTTATCACAAAATTTCCATTTTCTCCATAGACACACTATCTTCATGTCTGCATAATATATATTCAGACTATTCTGTTTACCAGCACAAATAAACTAAGGCCTCCATTTTTCCGTTTTACAAAATCAAAATTCTATTTGTATAAAATTTCCTGTTTCCGCGTTACTCAAAATCACGTATATAAACACCACATATTACTTGCATGACTGCAACTCAAAATCAGTTAAATGGAGTCAGCCGTAGTCATGGTAGTGACAAAGACAGCCGGCAGAGGGTCCTACAGAGGGGTTTTGCTAGGGTATGCTTGGTAATGGTATTATTTAGTTGAAGAATTATTTCAGACATTTTCATATTTCTTTATTTTGTAATTTACTACCAATTTTAAAGTTATTGCTTCAGCATTTCATGATTTCGCATTTTCCGCTTTACACTTGCCATTTCCGCGATTTTTCTCTGTTTTCCGTATTGCGGAAAAATGGAGGCCTTAAAATAAACCCATTGACCAAGGGAACTGCAGTGTGATGTATTAAATCTATGGGAATTACAGAATCTCGGAGGTAACAGGTTAAGCATGTTTTGTATAAACTAGCTCTAAGAAATTGAAAATTTGGTCATAATTATTTTGAGTACTTGTGGAGGAATGCTCACAATGAATGTCACAATGTTGCCAATTTTGTGATGATGTTTAAGATTTTCAAAACTTCATATCTTTATTTCTTTTTGTAAAATATTTATATTTTGGTGATGCTGGGTACTTTCCTAAAAAAAATAATCAAGCTGTGCCTCCCCTACCCGTCATCACATCAAAAGATTCTTATCTGTTCCTATAATGTCCATTTCCGACATTGATGTAACCACAAGTTGCACATGCCATCCCATATCAATGCCTTTTCACTGTTCAGAGCCCATTGTCACCCCCCACTTCAAACTGGATGTGTCACCGAAATTTAATGAAAGTATAATTTGTCAACTATAATTGTCTCCTTGTTCTATGGCCCATTATGACAAACATTAAATTATATTACACAAATTTTGTACACGTGTACGGTACATGTATATGCATTAACCATAAAAATGGGTGAATACGTGTACATGTACATGTAGCATGCAGTGAAATAAGGAACTAATAAAAGAACATTTGTAGAATAAACATGGGATATATTTAGTTTACAGACACAGACACAGACACAGACACAGACACAGACACACACACACACACAAACACACACACACACACACACACACACAGACACACACACACACACTGACAGACACACACACACACACACACAGACACACACACACACACACACACACACACACACACACAACAACACACACAGATCTACAGACAGACACACACACACACACTGACACACACACAGCTGAGTACCAGTCCATACCTGTGTGGGAGTGTGGAAGAGTTGTGTATGTGTAGGGACGGGGGGGGGGGGAGAGATGGAAACATTTTCAAGGTTCTTATATCTCCTATCCTGTATACAAGTACATGTAGACTCTTGTCATGATTGATTTCTGCTTTAAAGAAACCATCATTGATGTAATCAACTGTCATTGCATAATTACTCATTAATTATACATAATTATGAATGTCTTTACAACATAAATTCTTATTTTATTTTCTTTGAAAAAGTGTGTGTGTGTGTGTGTGTGTGTGTATAATCGCCTTCAACCGGGGGATGTAAGTATGACACTCCACATTCAGATTGGGGACGTTCGGAAAACGGGGACGGTCTCCACCCCTCAAATGGCCAGAAATCAAACGTAGATGGCGCTAAAGCGCCTTAGAAAATGACCCAAAATTTGTGTGCACCCCCAACGTCCCCAGTTACTGGTGAAATATCATACACATACACAAAACGTCCCCGATTGCATGTTTTACACGAGAGTGTGTGTCCTTGATTGCATGTTGTTATACGGAGTGTGTTTTTTTTTTTTTTTTACTGTCCCCGTTTGGCGGCAGTTACACGTATAGGTGTGTGTGTGTGTGTGTGTGTGTGTGTGTGTGCATGTGTGTCGAGTGTTTGGGATGGGGAGGGGGGGTGGGGGATAACTGCCTTCCCCAACACCCCTGCTCCTTAACTACCACTCCACTCTATAGATGACACAATAAGGAGTCAGCTGCTACAAGCACATGTAGACACCAAAGTTTGGTCAGGTGAGTCTGCAGTTATTACTGCACAACATTCATGCAGAAAGTAGTGTACATGTACATATTACAAACACAACCTTGCATGCCCCAGTTCAATGTCCGAACAGACACTTTGACTATTCGTCTTCTACTTCTTGATCAGATCACTTTGACCACAGTATCAATGCGGTTGACCAGTTTGTGTGCATGCTGAACATTGTATGCTTTTCCATGAAACGCAGGTAAAGGTAACTGTATCACACACTACAACGGTCTTTGAACTTTTACTAGGTGCAGTAACAGTACTGCATCAAATTGACAGGTGATGTGAGAAATATACAAAGCACAACTAAGTTTTTGTTTATTCATTTCTTTTATTTCCTTTTTGCTATATTGTAAATGTTTTCAATGAATTCCCATGTACCTAAAGTGTTGCATTTAAAAGGAAAGAAAAATCATTAATGTAGAGGTGCACACAAAATGTCCGAACTATTGTATGAAGATGTCGGAAGATGTTGGTAGATGTTGGAAGATGTTGAATGATGTTGAATGATGTTGAATAAGTGCCAATGATTGACTATGAGCAGACTTTAAAGTTCCGCGGGTGATGAAAAAAAAACCATAATGTTACACTTTCCATTAATGAAAAAAGTACTTCATGATACCAAGTGGCACAGCAGAGTGTTGAGTGTGGTGCATAAAGAGATTTCTAGATGATATAGGGGCCTATACATGTACATGTACAGGCTGCAAATGAAGGATTATGTAAAAGAGGAGACAAGTTCATTTTTTACCATATAATACACAGCCTTTAAAGCCACACGCTAACAATGACTACAATCTAAAAAATGTGAGCTACATAATCCTCCATGTTCCAAACTTGTGTCTTTGATAAGGTCTAAAAATGAAGCCCTAAAAAAATTGTATTTCAAAATGATTATTTAGTGCTTTAAAAAGGTGAAAATCATAAGTTGACCAGATTCACCTGCCCATTTCCTCCCACTGTGTATAGATCTAGGCCGGAGTACTAATTGTTTATTCCTTCAGTGACAGCATAAATTGCCAAACTTTTGTATTCTAAGGTGTTTATTTGTCCATTCAAACACTACTATGTACATAGCTCAGATAGCGGCCACCACCTTTTAGAAAACTATACATCTACTGCTAATTCTTGCTGAGCACCGACAAGGTGATCTTTGCTCCAAGTGCTGTCAACGAGGAGTTAACTGGGATTTAATGGGGGAGGAAGATCGACTCTAACTGTCAATTCCCTGGGTGAGTGGGGGGAAAGAGTTTCTCCGACCACAAATTCTGCCTGCTGCAATATAAGCCATCAGAACAAATTCCTCTTTCCTGTTCTGAAGTTTTCTCCATGGAAGAATAAATAAAACTGAAAAGTTGCAAGCTCATTCTCCAAATCCTCTCACACATTATCGGCGAGGGGGAAGGGGGCTCTATCTGGTGGTAGCATGTGTCTGTCGTTATGAAAACAAACATCGGTCTCGTCTGTCAGCCGGTGAAAGTGAATACTGCCCTCTATCAGCCCCCTACTGATAGTGATCAGACCTGACCTCAAATAAGGGGATTTCTTCACTGGAACGAAGATCTATGAGTTACAGAATTGACTACAGTTGAAGTGATCTGCCTGGATAGCAAAATATAAAAGCCCACGTACATGTATACGCCCTACCTGTAGTTTTGGTAATTGATGAAAAATTAGATTTTTTGCTATAATTGTCTTGTGTAGATATCCCCTGAAAATTACCTGCTCTGAAATGCTTACATGCACCTGAAAAGTACCCTGTACATACTTTAGGATTGGGTGTTTTATTTCATTATTAATGTGTATTTCCTACTGGTGTTTCTGCTAAACTTCATTTTCATGATATCACTTCTTAATATGGTTACACAAAATCTACAGAACCTCATCTAGAACTTTCGTAATTGTAAGTAATGCAGGAATCAGATCAGAAATGCACTTGGTAAGCTGCAACTTCAAAATAATTTTGCCTGGAACCACTGCCAAATCACACTCGGAAGGGGGGGATGGGGGCGGTTGGGATCATTGTTATTAAAAGGTGTACGCCATGTGCGCATGTGTGTGTGGTGGTGGGGGGGGGGTTCACTGTCATTACACGGTGTATGCCGTGTGTGTGTGGGGGAAGGGGTTGGGTTCCCTGTAATTACAAGGTGTACGCAATGTCTGTGTGTGGTGGGGGGGGGGAGGAGGGGAGTTTGATTCACTGTCATTACAAGGTGTACGAAAAGCACGTGTAGAAAAAAACGACGTAAAACGGGTTGTTTTTCATGGACGGGCGATATTATACATGTACACAAGTATAGTGAAGGGTATCAAAATTGCCAAAATCAGGAAAAAATGGTACACTTTCAACAGAAGAATTCTTGAAAAGGGTATCTTTTCAGATTTGAATACTTGTTTAGGGTATTGTCAGATCAATGGGTAATTACATGTTTGGGTTCATTTGAAAGTCCATACATGAGCATGATGTACACCTTATCGGTGGCTATCCCCGCATACACAGTAGATGTGCAATGTTGTGACTTCACTTCAGGCGTAATTTTCTATTTTCAGCATTTTCCCCTCAACATATTTGGAAGGAAGTGGCTTCTAGGTGAGAAGTTTTGGAGGTCACTGCAAGTTCATAATTATTTCTGGGAAATGCTTAAGATATTCTCCTAGCACATACCATAGCCTACTGCTGTTCCCAAAGCAACAATTCGCTGATGTGCTTTACGACACGTAACTATGCTTCGCACGTATATACACTGTAGCATACATGTACTGTTCAGTGTGTACAAGGAGACCATGAAGTCAAACTATAATAAAATGTGATTGTGTTGTATATGAAGTCCGAACTTGAGTCCAGTATTTATTTGGTGGACTAAATGGACATGGATTTGGAAGATGTGGATTTAAAGGGGAATAGTATTTAGAGAAGAGCTAACAATAAGAGAAAGGAAATGGTGAAAGTTTGAGTAAATAGAATTGAACTGTTCAAGAGCTAAATGAATGTTCAAAGTTCACTCAATCCTTATTATGGAGGGCTCTTAAATGGGTAACTCTTCCACTTTTTGAGATGAAAGTGCGGAGAACTCCACATTGGTTTTGTACACAAGTTTTTACAAATTTATGCTTTTCTGAAATCTCATTTGAGAAGGTAATCAATTCGTTCAAAAAACATGTAGCATCATTTTTGCTTGGACATACTTGTACAAGAAGCAAGAGTCAATCACATATTTAGTTTAAAAACGAAAATAAGTGAAAATTTGTGTACAAAACCAATGGGAAGTTCTCCACACATTCATCATAAGAAGTGGTAGAGTTGCTACAATGTAATTTAAGAATCCTCCATAATAACAATTAAATAAACTTCGAACATTCTTGAACGGTTCTACCAAATTAGCTCAAACTTTCCCTGTTTTTATTGTTCGGTATTCTCTTAATGCAGGAGGATGTTTGGGTTTCATTCCACTGTAACTGCAAAACATCTTATTCCTCTATGCAGTCATCCTACCACAAGAGGGTATAAATTCACAGAATATTGTGATGCATTGGGGAACCTCCCACTTCAAGTGATACTAACACATGCATTGTGGGAACAACTCAACATCTAAAGCAGAAGTAGGGCACACCCATGTTGTTTATGCAGCAATACTCATATTGCATTTAGTAAATTTGTTTCAAATATGTGATGGTTTAAATTTGTGAGGTGACAGAATGTTTGTTTACGTACACTGTACATGTACATGTGGAAGCTGAAGTTTCCTGGATTTAAACATCAGTGGATGAAGAATATTATTCAGGTGAAATGGCCACAGAAAGTTGGTGAAATGTGGTCAGATGGTATCATTTGATGTCAACCCAAAGAAGCATTTCCAGGCCTAACGATAAGGGCGCTCTGTATAGTGGTAACCCATTGTAATTTGTATGTCATGTTAAAGGCAGGGCATCTCTTTTGAACACCTCAAAAAATAGAAATAGTGTAAATTTATACATTATACGTGAAAATACCATCTGAGAACCTTCAGCAAAGTTAATGGACTGAAAACCCAATTTCAGTGGAATTAGAGTGATCATTAGAATTGAACTGATTTGAATTATTGCCTGCTAAAACAAAAATTCCTTGTCAATGCTTAGAACATGTTTGGTTTTTACATATTTGTCAAATTCCTGGTAATTACTGATCTTCAGATTTTGCAGACACATCCAACATGAACAGCCTACAGCCATAAGTGATATTTTCTGTGCTGTGGGAGGGCTGCAAATGAGATTCCCTGCCTTTTAATCATCTCATATTGATTTAACTGACCACCTGAATCAAACAATGACCAGCAAGAGAAAAGAAAGGACATATTTCACGTGATGTAAGCTTGCAGGTGGTACCACCACAATTGTCCAGTAGCTAATTGGAAAAGAGATATGAGCGATTAATGGGATATTATCAGATGACTGAAGAAATGGTTTGAAGGCTTTGAAGCCCAGCTTGTCAAATGAGGTCGGAAGCCTAAGATTTAATTTTGCGGGTGTACAGTGGTCGCTGGCTCAATTTCAAGATTTCCGAAATGGCACATTTTGATGTACATGTAGCAGTAGCACTTTGAGAACTGAAGAGAGACCTCTACAGCTGACTACTGTCCAATGTTTTAGGAAATTTACATAAATTGTAAAAAAAACACCAAACAAAATGAATAGAATATTTCCCTCTGGCACACACATGACACATTTTTCATACTGGAATTCAACCTAATTGGAGACAATTTTATTTCAATATAACATACACTGTACATGTACGTTCTCCATACATACCAACCCTGATATTTTGGGACTAGCCCTCATAGAGACAGTGATTTTCCATTTTGAAAAATGGTCTTTTCTATTTCTGAAAACCTGTAATTCCGTTTCAACTTGATCTAAAAAGGGAAATTCGGTTTTGTCATTGAAAATGTACACCGCAAAAACATGAATTCCTTTTTGCAAAGGAGAATTCCATGAATTTTCACATGAAAAGTAAAGAGGTGAGGCGGATTTTCCGTTTCAATTTACCGGTAAATGGAAAAACACTGTCTCTACCCTCAGTGGGTTTAAAGACACTGCTTAAAATGCCCAATTTAAACAATAATATGATTACTAATTTACATGTAACTGTTGTAATAATCTGATTTGCCTTGCATGCTGAAGTTTGTACATGATCCCCAAAAAGAGATTAATATTAAATAGTGTGGATTGGTTTACTTCCACTTAAAAGGGATTATCTAATTAAGAGATTATAAATACAGAAGTGGAGCTAACAGAGCTAATACTAGTGCAAACACAGTAAATTAGTGCCTGTCACTAAACTAAACCCAGAAAAAGGTCCTGTAATGGCAGACTGACCATGTAAACGGAAATGCAACTTCCCCTCTACTGTTTCCATGGCAACCACACAGAGGAGGCAGGATGGATCTTGCTGTTAATTCCTGAACATGTTCCTGACCCTATATGTACACTGCCAAGTTTGCACGTGGGGCCAAAATGGGAGGACGGACACAAGCACAACTTTCAGTTTTACAGGCTGTCAACAGATGGGCTACATTGAGGTTCAACTTGATGTGTCAATGTGTGTTTTAATTGGGTAAATTTCAGACCTACCCTCCTTTAACCTTGAATGCACTGGTGGGGGGGGGGTAGGGGGAGCTGACTGTGCCCCATTCCAACTTCTTTTTATTTCAATATTTTTACAATGGCGTTGAATTTAACATTATTGTTTCTGACTTTTTCCCTTGGACTCTGATAACAAGTTTGTCTAATTTGACCATACCTTTGGAGTGTCAGATTACAATTCGCCATAATGTGTCTATAAAAAGTTGTTGTTGTTGTTTTTTTTTTTGGGGGGGGGTCACATTAAGAATGACAAAGATTAATCTTGTGGAGTTTTTGCAAGCGCATGATTAATTCACTCATATTTGCATAATGAGCATTTATTAGTAACAAGAAATTTAAGAAACAAATCATATGATCATGCATTTTGCAAATTGTGTGTGTATGCAACTTTGACATGTGAATCAAAGAACTAAAGGCTAAGACACCCAAAATAGCCTGGTTCAATTTATTTTCTGTATAATTTAGACTTTCTGTATTAACTGCAGGTCTATCCCCAGCCCCCCCCCCCCAAAAAAAAAACTACACCCATTGCAAGATATAGGGCACTGCGAATTGTTAAAAATAAAGGGGGTAAAATGGGGAGACTGGTGAAATGAATTCCTTTGAATGCCATAATGAGGCCAACAAATGATATCACAAGCAAAATTACATTTTGTCTGGCCAGCTAGTGCTCAAAATAATAGGGGCCTGTTTTTGTGTCAAGGCATGATAGTACAAGTCAGCAAGAATTTTCAATAAATGCATGTACAGTATCTTCTTTCTACCATTTATGCCTTTTCACCTTTAGTTATTCATGTATTTTGATTTAAAAAAATGGAGTCTTCATAATTTTTGTTTGATGAAGTGAAACTTGATTCAGTTTCAACAATAAGGGGGTGATATCTGACTCTGGTTTGAAAGTTTATAGAGTGATATTCCCATCTTTCCTGAATATTTTGAGCATGAATAAACTGGGTACAATATAAAAAGATCTTTTCCTTGTTTGGAACGGACATACATGTAGTATGAACTTCACTAGCTCCACACATTGTCCATACTGTTTTTTGATATGACCAAGAGAAGTTTTGGCTTGAAAAAAATATTGCGGTCACAGGCAGCATGTACAGTCAGCACTCATAGTTCAGGTACATACATGTAGTATTTGATTTCAAGTACCATGGCGGTCTTTCAATTTCAAAGAGTGCAAGACAAAAGCTCAGACAGGATGTATCATTGTCATTTAAAAGTTTAATGGAAGGCTAATAAATGTCAATAAATACTGTACAAATGATTAATTGACTGTTAAATGCTGATACAGGGTAATACAATTATTATTGTAAATTCAA